>CAIIXF020000462.1:0-11000 GCA_903813345.2 Owenia fusiformis
AGTTCCTTTCATGAGGCAATTTTGTATCTCTTGTTGATGGGAATCAATAGTTTGATTTTGAGGTGAAAGGAATCCCCAAATTAAATCATTAACTCGAGTCACTTTCAATGCCTCACAATTATCAGGTCTTTCTATAGAGTCTGAGAGCTCCACGTACCTATCTTGAGCTATGCCTTCCCTAAATACGGAGTTGACCAAACTGGCCAATCCATCATCAACCTCTGATGTTGTCTTTTCTTTGGCCTGATATTTCAGCATGGAACAATTGAAATCCATTTTATCATCTCCATAAGATGGCAAATCAGTACTGATTCCAGCACTATCATCATGTTCATCACTTTGAATGTCATCGACAATTTCTTGACTATCATCATAGTCATAATATTCTTCAAAATTTTCAACATTTTTCATTCTTTCATCCATGTTATTCAGTTTATTGAGTATTTCCTTTAGGACCTGTGGGCTACACAGCCCCTCATTTTTATCACCAGCATTCATCGTCGATGAACCTGGTAAAGTCTGGATATTAGGCCTAGGTTGGGATTGTTGTTGGAAATTTTCACTCATGTTTGGTTTTGTAATGTCAATTTTTGCTTGTGTACTTACTATCTTTTGAACCTGTTCCGTGTTAGGTTCTATCCCATCAAGTTGCTTGACAGTATCTACGATACTCTTAGCCTTCTTACTAGTAGTTTTATTGGAGGTTTTTTGTTGAAATTTTTCGTTCGCCATTTTTACACGAGGCATCTGCAAAGCTATGAAATATTCATCAGAATACTTTCGTATAAAGTTTTATTACACTTATCTTCGATAAATGACTTTGATAAATACTAAAGTGAACCTTATAATATATAAGTTAACCAAAATTCAAAATATTATAGCAACGCTACCAATATTTGACGCAATAAAGTGGACACACGTCCACTCTGCTTGACAAAGCTAGTTCACTGATTGACGCATGCGCAGTTCACATCTCATCTGAACCCGGAAGTTATGGTTTGTAAATATAGAATCGTATTTTTACTGAGTGGATTATTGAATTTCATAGATCTAGAGGCCCTTCAGGAGTGGAAAACCTTAAATTATCAGAGATTAATGTTTCCAAACTGTTTTGAAACAAACTAACGTCTTGTTTTCAACCTACACCTTGCTCCTTTCTGTCGTATTTAATAAAACAATAATCACGGAGGGATACGAACCACTCACCTGGCACTTGGTTATTCACTAGCGCCATAGGCGTTCTACTATTCTGGATACAACTGACAAGTCGTATTTAAGTGGAGACAAAAGTGAGGATCATTTTGAATTGACGCTCGGTATAAATATATAATACTTTTGTTCTTTCATATCGGTAGCTCGTTGGCCTAATGGTTAGCGTGCCTGGCTTCCATAGTCTAGGTTAGTTGATCGAGACCCGTCCATGTCGAACTTTTTGATTTGCTTGTTGTCAAGATATAATAAGTAGGGCAAAATCCAGAAAAAGTAGATCAAAAATACTCCAATGGAGTATAAAATTGTCACCAGGATTCCGGAATGAGACGAATGTTAACTCGTGAAATCTCGGTAGATAAGGTAGGTCAGAATCTGGATTAATCCGAACAAGGTTCGGGAATTTCCGTCATAAGAAGTAGGTCAAAAATACTCCAATGGAGTATAAAATTGTCACCAGGATTCCGAAATACGACGAATCGAATCGGCAAACTTCGGTACAATAATGAAGTGCATAAAAATCGTGAAACAGGTGTCAGGGGCTTCCCCTCATCTTTCCATAAATGGTTCCAAAAGCCTTATATGGATCTATCACGTGACATTCAAAATGACGTTCCTATATGGTTCTATGGGCCTTATATGGATCTTTCGAACACGTGACCAAATCAAAATCAAAATCAAAATTTTACCTTGACCATTGGATGGGATTTCATAGAAAATATCAAAGAAAACATATTCTCGTGATCCTTAAATCACTTAAATTCGATCATTTTATCTTCACCCCTTGATGGAATTTTTATGAAAGAAGTTATGAAAACACATCATCATGTAAGGGTTTTCACCTAAATTAGCTCGTTTTATCTTGACCCTTCAATTGAATTTCATTGAAAAATGTTTCATGAAAAATATCATGTTATGATTTGTATTTAAATAAGACCGTTTCATTTAAATACTTGCTGGATAATATTTCATTAAAAAACGCACTTTAAAAATATTTCAGGATTTGCCTTAATTTATCAATGTAATGTTAGTATTAGATTGACTCTCAAATAGGGTTCTATTTTAACTTTTTTATTGAAATTAATACTAGGCAGGACTCACTCTCTAAATAGCTAATAAAAATTCAACCCTTGGATGTGATTTTTCGTTGAAAAAAAATATGACAAGTCCAGAATCAAATGATTTGTCCAGAACCTCTTAAGATCCTGTTATTAGACTCCAGATTTCATCTGGAGTCTATTGCTTTTGCCAGTTTTCTTATTAGACTCCAGATTGAAAATCTGGAGTCTATTGCTTTTGCCTGTATTCTTATTATTATTAGACTCCAGATTGAAAATCTGGAGTCTATTGTTTTTGCCTGTATTCTTATTCTTATTCTTATTCTTCTTAGCACGTTTTCTCAGTAACTAGAAGACTTGGAGTAAATCTAATTACATGATCAGTTAGGGTATGTGACCTAGTTTCTGGGAAATTAGGTCAAATTTTTATCTAGGTCAAAGGTCAAAATATAGGTCAATTTTTTTAATTTCACAAATTTTCAATTTTCTTTTTAATCTATCAATATTTCTTGCGATGAATTAGATTATAGCTCCCTCTAAGTATTTCAAACATTTCGCTCACTCTTTGTCTCGATGAAAATTTTATCAATTTTGAGAAATTTGACTCCAAAAAAGGGTGAAATTAAAATTGTTCCAAATCTATTAAGATTAGTCCCAATTTAACAGGAAATTTTCTCAGGATTCCGAATCTGAAAACGAAATTGTGATCTGACTTCCGGTTCAGGAGTTAACACATTTTGAAATTTCAAAAAAATGATATGATGGTACCCTGATGGCATGTCTACCTGACTGTTGATTTTCTCATTTCTCATTAATATCAGAGATCAAAATCTAACTTTAATAGGAAATTTTCTCAGGATTCCGAATCTGTAAACAAAATTGTAATCAGACATCCGGTTCAGGAGCTATGGCCTTTTGAAATCTCAAAAAAATCCCTACCGCTGCCACCAATGTAGCATCCTGATGTTGAGTCAATGGTAATCAATAGCCAATCATCAAAAATTCAGTAAAATTTTGAGTGCTAAGGGTCAAGGTCAAAATCTAGGTCAATTTTGTTAATTTTGAGATTACCTAACTATTGATCAAATTTTGCTTTTAAAGTTGTGACGAACATAAATATTTTCTTTAAATTTCACTTTCTCATCTATATCAGATGTCAAAATCATTTTACAAATAAAAAAAATGGAATCTGGAGTCTTGAATTGAACTTGTTCAATTTCTCCAATCTAGTTATTCTTATTCTTATTAGCACGATTTCTCAGTAACTAGAAGACTTAGAGTAAATCTAATTACATGGTCAGTTAGGGTATGTGACCTAGTTTCTGGGAAATTAAGTCAAATTTTTATCTAGGTCAAAGGTTAAAATTAAGGTCAATTTTTCTAATTTCACAAATTTTCAATTTTCTTTTTAATCTATCATTATTTCTGGCGATGAATTAAATTATAGCTCCCTCTAAGTATTTCAAACATTTCGCTCACTCTATGTCTCGATGAAAATTTTACCAATTTTGAGAAATTTGACTCCAAAAAAATGGTGAAATTTAAATTGTTCCAAATCTATTGAGATTAGTCTCAATTTAACAGGAAATTATCTCAGGATTCCAAATCTGAAAACGAAATTGTGATCCGACTTCCGGTTCAGGAGTTACCACATTTTGAAATTTCAAAAAAATGATATGATGGTACCCTGATGGCATGTTCACCTGACCGTTAATTTTCTCATTTCTCATTAATATCAAAGTTCAAATTAAGGTTTTAATAGAACATTTTCTCAGGATTGCGAAACTGAAAACAAAATTGAGATCCGACTTCCGGTTTAGAAGTTATGGGCTTTTGAAATCTCAAAAAAATCCCACCGCTGCCACCAAATTGTAACAATCTCAACCCTTTCATTAATATCAGATCTCAAAATGGTTTTGAGATAAACAATCTAAATCTGGAGTCTTGAATTGAACTTGTTCAATTTCTCCAATCTAGTTATTATTATTATTATTATTTTTCTTTCTTTCCGCGTTTTCTCAGCAACTAGAGGGACTTCCTAAAATCTGCTAACATAGTCAACTAGGTAATGAGTTCTAGTTTCTGGGAAATTAGGTCAAATGTTTATCTAGGTCAAAGGTCAAGAACTAGGTCAAATCGTCTCTTTTTGCTATTTCACAAGTTTTCTCAGTCGTCCTTTGGTATTTTCGCTCCGGGTTTTTTTCATCATGTTCCTTAGAAAAAAAGCTAATTCCGTAAGGCAAACCGTTTTTTGATTACTCTTACCGATTTTGAGATATGGCGTCCGAAAAGTAGGTCAGAACATAAAAAATTCTCCAAATTCAACGTGTGAATTATCAAATAAGTGTAGAATTATCTCAGGAATCCGAATCTGCAAACAAAATTTTGATCCGACTTCCGGTTCGGAAGTTATAGCGTTTTGAAATCTCAAAAATCGCTAAATTTGGTGCCCATGTTAAGTCAATGGGAAAAAAGGCTTTTTCGAAGTGTAAAATACAAGATATAGACTGAGTTCAGCTTAACATATTCAATGCCTATAAAAGAAGGGGACCTCAAAAGCTACATAGCTTCGAAATTTGGACACCAGAATGCCTAGGTCAAAATCTAGGTCAAATTCATAGTTTTTCCTTATTTTTGCGATTCTGGCACTACACTTTTAGGATTTGCTTCAAAATTTTGTATACAGGTAGCAAAGAGTGTGCTAATAGTGAGAGCCTTTTGCCGTCAGAAAGTATTTTGACCCACTTTTGAGATATGGTGTCCGTAAAGTAGGTCAAAATAAAAATTTCTCATAATTTAACTTATGAGTTATGAATTAAGGGTAGAATTTTCTCAGGAATCCGAATCTGCAAACCAAATTTCAATCCGACTTTTCGTTGGGAAGTTATGGCGTTTTGAAAGCTCAAAAATCGCTAATTTTGGTGCCCCATGTTATGTCAATGAGAAAAAAGATTTTTTTGAAGTGTAAAATACCAGATAAAGACTGAGTACAGCTTAAGATTCTGAAAGTCTATAAAAGAAGGGGACCTCGAAGGCTAACTAGCTTTAAAATTTGGACACCAAAATCCCTAGGTCAAAATCTAGGTCAAATACATAGTTTTTCCTTATTTTTGCGATTCTGGCACTACACTTTTAGGATTTGCTTCGAAATTTTGTATACAGGTAGCAAAGAGTGAGCTTATAGTGTTAGCCTTTTGCCGTCAGAGAGTATTTTGACCCACTTTTGAGATATGGTGTCCGAAAAGTAGGTCAAAATAAAAAATTCTCCAAATTTTACGTATGAGTTATGAATTAAGAGTAGAATTTTCTCAGGAATCCGAATCTGCAAACCAAATGTCGATCCGACTTCCAGTTCCAAAGTTATGGCGTGTCCTAAAAGTAGGTCAAAATAAAAATTCGCCAAATTTAACGTATGAGTTATGAATAAGGGGTAGAATTTTGTCAGGAATCCGAATCTTTAAATCAAATTTCGATCCGACTTCCGGTTTGAAAGTTATGGCGTTTTGAAATTTCGAGAAAAATCGATCTGATGTTATCCTGATAGAAAGTCAAGGAAAAAAGATTT
This sequence comes from Owenia fusiformis, assembly GCA_903813345.2. Taxonomy (NCBI): domain Eukaryota; kingdom Metazoa; phylum Annelida; class Polychaeta; order Sabellida; family Oweniidae; genus Owenia; species Owenia fusiformis. The sequence goes on from CAIIXF020000462.1 coordinate 5,833, forward strand.
TTTTGAAGTGTAAAATACGAGATATAGATTGAGTACAGCTTAAGATAATGAATTCCTATAAAAGAAGGGGACCTCAAAAGCTACCTAGTTTCAATATTTGAACACCAAATGCCTAGGTCAAAATCTAGGTCAAATTCATAGTTTTTCCTTATTTTTGCGATTCTGCCACTACACTTTTAGGATTTGCTTCAAAATTTTGTATACAGGTAGCAAAGAGTGTGCTAATAGTGTTAGCCTTTTGCCGTCAGAGAGTATTTTGACCCACTTTTGAGATATGGTGTCCGAAAAGTAGGTCAAAATAAAAGTTCTCCGAATTTAGCATATGAGTTATGAAATAAGGATAGAATTTTCTGAGGAATCTGAATCTGCAAACCAAATTTCGATCCGACTTTCTGTTTGAAAGTTATAGCGTTTGAAAGCTCAAAAATTGCTAAATTTGGTGCCCCATGTTATGTCAATAGGGAAAAAGATTTTTTTGAAGTCTAAAATACCAGATATAGACTGAGTACAGCTGAACATTCTGAAAGCCTTTAAAAGAAGGGGACCTCGAAGGCTATCTAGCTTTAAAATTTGGACACCAAAATGCCAAGGTCAAAATCTAGGGCAAATTCATAATTTTCCTTATTTTTGCGATTCTGACATTACACTTTAATGATTTGCTTCGAAATTTTGTATACAGGTAGCAAAGAGTGTGCTTATAGTGATAGCCTTTTGCCGTCAGAAAGTATTTTGACCCACTTTTGAGATATGGTGTCCAAAAAGTAGGTCAAAATAAAAAAATCTCCAAATTTAATGTATGAGTTATGAATTAAGGGTAGAATTTTCTCAGGAGTCCGAATCTTTAAACCAAAATACAATCTAACTTCTGGTTAGATAGTTATAGCGGTTTGAAGTCTCGAAAAGTCGATATGATGATATCCCCATGTTAAGCCAATGGAGTCGAAGATAAAAAATGGAGAGTTGTCTAAATGTCTAAATTCTAGCTGACTCAATCAGCTTATTCTGGATGACTCAGCTTACAAGTATTCTGGATGACTCAGCTTAAAAAAAGAATTAAATCTGGAGTCTTAAATTGAACTTGTTCAATTTACATGTCTAGTTATTATTATTATTAGACTCCAGATGAAATCTGGAGTCTATTGTTTTCGTCAGTTTTCTTATTCTTATTAGACTCCAGATGTAAATCTGGAGTCTATTGTTTTCGTCAGTATTCTTATTCTTATTATTATTCTTTGTTTATTATTCTTTTCCAGTTTTCTCGTTAACTAGAAGATATTGAGTCAAGTCCTATATATGGTCCATTTAGGTCCTAGATTTAGTTTCTCGGAAATTGGGTCAAATTTTTTTCTAGGTCAAAGGTCAAGAACTAGGTCAAATCTTACATTTTCAACATTCTGTCATTTATCTTGGTCGTCGTTTATCGTAACTCCTAAATCTTTTTTTCATCATGTAGCTTAGAAAAAGCCGAAGCAAAGATATGACATTAGATTTTTGATTACTCTTACCGATTTTTAAATATGGGGTCCAGAAAATAGGTCACGACAAAAAGTTCTCCAAATTCAACATATGACATATGAACTAAGGGTAGAATTTTCTCAGGAATCCGAATCTGCAAACCAAATTTCGATCCGACTTCCGGTTCAAAAGTAATGACGTTTTGAATTTTCAAAAAAAATCAATATGATAGTAGCCTCATAGAAAGTCAAGAGTAGTGCAGACAATATTGAAAAATCCATCCATCTATCATATCCATCCATCTTATCCTATCCTATCCTTCTTTCCTATCCTTCCTATCCTATCCTTCCTTCTTATCCTATCCTATCCTTCCTATTCTGTCCTATCTTATTCTTTCTTCCTATTCTATCGTATCCTATCCTATCCTTTCTTCCTATTCTATCCTATCCTATCCTTCCTTCCTATTCTATCCTATCCTTCCTTCCTATTCTGTCCTATCCTTCCTATCAATCCATCCATTCATCCATCCATCCGTCCTCTTATTATGGATGACTCGGCTTATTCTGGATGACTCAGCTTATTCTGGATGACTTGGCTTATTCTGGATGACTCTGCTTATTCTGGATGACTCGGCTATATCCATCCCACCTAGCCTATCCTATCCAATCCTATCCTTCTTTACTATCCTTCCTATCCTATACTATCCCATCCTTTCTTCCTATTCTATCCTATCCTTCCTTCCTATTCTGGAAGGAAGGATAGGATAGGATAAGAAGGATAGGAAAGAGGGATATGACTGGATGACTTGGCTTATTCTGGATGACTCGGCTATATCCATCCCACGTATCCTATCAAATCCTATCCTTCTTTCTCATCCTTCCTATCCTTTCCTATCCTTTCTTCCTATTCTATCCTATCCTTTCTTCCTATTCTGTCCTATCCTTCCTATCCTATCAATCCATCCATTCATCCATCCATCGGCTTATTCTGGATGACTCGGCTTATTCTGGATGACTCAGCTTATTCTGGATGACATGGCTTATTCTGGATGACTCGGCTCATTCTGGATGACTCGGCTAAAAAAAAGTCTAGATCTGGAGTCTGAAATTGAATTCAATTTCCAAAATCTAGTTATTGTTCTACCCACGTTTTCTCCTTAACTAGAAGACATTGAGTCAAGTCCTGTATATGGTCAATTTAGGTCCAGGATCTAGTTTCTCGGAAATTGATTCAATTTTTTATCTAGGTCAAAGGTCAAGAACTAGGTCAAATCCAGTACTTTGTCACTTTTTTTGATTTTCTCGGTCGTCCTTCAATATTTTCGATCCTGTTTTTTTTCATTGTGTTCCTCATAAAAAAGTAGGAAAGCTAGGGTCGATTTAGTTTTTTGATATCTCGAACCGATTTCGAGATATCAGTGTCCGAAAACGAGGTCCAAAAAAAGTTCTCCGAATCCAATGTCCAGGATATTAGTCTTATAGGAATTTGTCTCAGGATTCTGAATCTGAAAACCAAATTGAAATCCGACTTCCGGTTCAAGAGTTATGACGTTTTGAAAGTTCGAGAAAAATCGATCTGATGGTACCCTTATAGAATGTCAAGAAAGGTGAAAAAAAATTGAAAAAATACCAGTCCAGTCCATTTTCAGGTCCAAGTCCAGGTCCAGTCAAGGTCCAATTCCAGTGTTTGACCAGGGCCAAGTCAAGTCTAGGTCTAAATCCAGTCCAGGGCCTAGGTCAAAATCTAGGTCAAATACAAAGTTTTTCCTTATTTTTGCGATTCTGACACTACACTTCAATAATATTCTTCAAAATTGTGTATACATGTAGCCAAGAGTGTGCTTATAGTGTTAGCCTTTTGCCGTCATAAAGTATTTTGACCCACTTTTGAGATATGGTGTCCGAAAAGTAGGTCAAAATAAAAAGTTCTCCAAATTTAACGTTTGAGTTATGAATTAGGTTTAGAATTTTGTCAGGAATCCGAATCTGTAAACCAAATTTTGATCCGATTTCCGGTTCGGAAGTTATGTCGTTTTAAAAGCTCAAAAATCGCTAAATTTGGCGCCCTTGTTAAGTCAATGGGAAAAAAGATTTTTTTGAAGTGAAAAATACGAAATATAGACTGAGTTCAGCTTAATTTAATGAAAGCCTTTAAAAGAAGGGGACCTCAAAAGCCATCTAGCTTCAAAATTTGGACACCAAAATGCCTAGGTCAAAATCTAGGTCAAATTCAAAGTTTTTCCTTATTTTTGCTATTCTGACACTACAGATTAATTATATTCTTTGAAATTTTGTATGCATGTAGCCAAGAGTGTGCTTATAGTGTTAGCCTTTTGCCGTCAGAAAGTATTTTGACCCACTTTTGAGATATGGTGTCCGAAAAGTAGGTCAAAATAAATTTTTTTCCAAATTTAACATATGAGTTATGAATTAAGTATAGAATTTTCTCAGGAATCCGGATCTGCAAATCAAATTTCGGTCCGACTTCCGGTACGGAAGTAATTACATTTTGAAAGCTCAAAAATCGCTAAATTTGGTGCCCCATGTTATGTCAATGGGAAAAAAGATTTTTTTGAAGTGAAAAATACGGAATATAGAGTTCAGCTTCATATAATCAAAGCCTTTAAAAGAAGGGGACCTCAAAAGCCATCTAGAATCAAAATTTGGACACCGAAATGCCTAGATCAAAATCTAGGTCAAATTCACAGGTTTTCCTTATTTTTTCGATTCTGACACTACACTTTAATAATATTCTTCGAAATTGTGTATACATGTAGCCAAGAATATGCTAATAGTGTTAGCCTTTTGCCGTCAGAAAGTATTTTGACCCACTTTTGAGATATGGTGTCCGAAAAGTAGGTCAAAATAAAAATTTCTCCAAATTTAATATATGAGTTATGAATTAAGGGGGGAATTTTGTCAGGAATCCGAATCTGTAAACCAAATTTCGATCCGACTTCCGGTTCGGAAGTTATGGCGTGTCCGAAAAGTAGGTTAAAATAAAAAATCTCCAAATTTAACGTATGAGTTATGAATTAGGGGTAGAATTTTGTCAGAAATCTGAATCTGCAAACCAAATTTCGATCCGACTTCCGGTTCGGAAGTTATGGCGTTTTGAAATTTCGAGAAAAATCGATCTGATGGTATCCTGATAAAAAGTCAAGAGTAGAGAAGAAAATATTGAAAAATTCATCCATCCTTCCTATCTGATCCTATCCTATCCTTCCTATCTATCCTTCCTTTGTATCTTTTCCTTCCTATCCTTCCTATCCTATCCTATCCTTTCTTCCTATTCTATTCTATCCTATCCTTTCTTCCTATTCTATTCTATCCTATCCTTCTTTCTTAATCTATCCTATCGTTCTTTCCTATTCTATCCTATCATACCTTCCTATTTTATTTATCCATCTTTTTCTGGATGACTCAGCTTATTCTGGATGACTCGGCTTATTCTTGATGACTCGACTAAAAAAAGTCTAGATCTGGAGTCTGAAATTGAACTCGTTCAATTTCCAAAATCTAGTTATTAGACTCCAGATTGAAAATCTGGAGTCTATTGTTCTCGTCAGTTTTCTTATTCTTCTTATTCTTATTATTATTATTATTCTAAACCAGTTTTCTCAGTAACCATAAGGTCTTCAGTAAAGTCAATCATTTGGTCAATTTAGGTTCAGTATCTAGTTCCTCGGAAATTGGGTCAAATTTTTATCTAGG
>CAIIXF020000463.1:0-11000 GCA_903813345.2 Owenia fusiformis
TCAAAGACACAAAGAAGCGATAGTTACCACAACATCCTCAAACCAGGAAAAAATGCCAACCGTACAAAGACATTACAATGAATATTGCGCTGAAGAAATATTATTTACAGTACATAATCAACTGAAAGATCAATAGTTCTCTTGTTTATGTTATAGATGAACTTTCGAATTTCAAAATAAAAGTCAGCAAAGACTCTAAAAAGTGGGAGTTATGTACTCACTTCAGAAGTACATTGGAACCATGTAAAAATGGTTGCCAGATGTTCTACTGCCCTAGTGGACTGAGGGGGCGCTACGTTAAGGTTCAATTGCTAGACTGGAATTACCTCTCTCTATGTGAAGTTGCTGTTTTTAAACCATCAAGTAAGTAGTCTTGATAATACAAAGTATACAACTACAAGAAAATATCTAAATGCCTATCTTATTATGCCATATGTTATTATAACGTTATAGAATTGAACAATCTTGCACTTGATAAAGTTGCAACACAATCATCGATTGATCACAGTATTAGTACATCTGCGGCCGCAGCAATTGATGGAAATGTAGATGGCGACATTGAACACCTGTCTTGTATTCAAACCAGAAGTGAGAGGAAGCCATGGTGGATGGTCGACTTACTTTCTCAGTATGCCATTGGGTCCGTGGCTCTGTTTAATAGGCAATGCCGTGGCAGTAAACATTGTGGCAGTATCCCTATACGCATAGAAGGTGGTGTGTCATAAATAATTGTAAAAACAACTTATGAAAAAAATCTATTTTGAAAGGGACACGTATTGAAGCTACAAAGAAAGTTTTTTTCTGAGAGTAATTTAACTTGTTCATACATTTTACCATGATTCAATGGGTGCTTCAACTTCATAAACGTTCATGAAAATATATAAAATGGTTAGCGATATAATGTAGTTCACAATAATCACTTATAATCAGAAATGATATTATCGTATGTAAACTTTAACTTCCTAGCTGTGTGGAGGAATTTTAGTTCCAGTCCTGTTAATATTTTTTATTTCCATAATAATCAATCTACTGAGTATAATTAAGTGGTTATACCATTTTAGAACAACTACAAAACTTCAAAATTGAAGTGAGTAAGAATAATGTGACTTGGGAACTATGTTATCATCAAACGAGGATGTTGGGAACATGTGGAGATGATTGGCGGATGTTTAAATGTCCAAATGGTCTATATGGGCGCTACGTTAAAGTACAGCATCAGTTTTTAAAGTTTAAACGCACTCTCACACTATGTGAAGTTGCTGTTTTCGAACCATAAAATACTGTACCATTGTGAAACATCTGGAAGTTTAACAAATACAGTCTTCTAAAAAAATAGTTTACTGTTAATATTTGTTCATTATTAACCAATATAATTTTAGATCGTTCAGAATTTCTAATTACATTTCAAAAGCAATAGGAAAAAATGCATTTGAAATAATTGCCATTTGAATTAAGAAAGAGGTTCCCATCTGTCGCCACACCAGTGCCAGAGATATCAAAATCATTGGTTTAACTCAAAATAGGTGGAGACTGGGATTCGTTTTTAAGATACAATTCTACGAACTTGAGAATTATGAGTCCGATCATTTTTCTCAATTACAATAGGTCGGAAATTGATGATAAATTTGATGAATTTTTGAAAATCGTCATTCTCATGTAATCCAATGGGAAATGGAGGGTTCGGGGCAAATCAGAAATCAGGATATCTTTTCAGTAAAAGATTCAGCAAAAAATATTTTATATAGAAAATTGAATTGTCTAACTTTTTTGAACACTGAGTGTTAAGTTTATTTGATGAATATTAAAGTTACAGCGCTTCAAAGTCATTTTTGAAAATCATTTTTCGCCTCCTGTGTTATTTCAATGGGAGAGGTTTTTGAAAAACAATTTTGACTTTAAAGCCCTATAACTTTGTTGAACCTGAAGAAACATATCAATTTTCTGTTAAATAAAGTTAGCAAATTCAATTGCCTGCCTAACTTGTTCTTTTGCAAGGACTTGGATGGATGAATATTCTGTCATATGACTTGCGGCAAACCTACCATTTCCCATTGGTTAACATGGGAATGACGATTTTCAAAAATTTATCATCAATTTTCGACCTACTGTAATTGAGGAAAAAAATTGAGAAAATTTTGAGGTGTTGGAATTAAAGTCAAATTACGTTTCCGACAATAGTATAAGTATTTTCATCGCAGGTTAAGTAAATAAAAATTCAAAGGTAAAGAGGCTTTAACACGTAGTTCAATGGGGGAAAAAAGGTTGCCAAACTTATGGAGGGGAGTGTATATCATTGGTCTTTGATATTGATATACAGACCATAAAGCATAATCTTTATCTCAGACAGGGTGGGTACATGTATATCTAGATTAAGTTTTAACGGACACATTAACCCCTTGAATCTCATCCCCTATAAAAAGCAAGCCCCGGATAAGTGTAATACCTGTTACAATGCCATTTAGATTGGTTCATACAATTGAAACTTTAATTTTGTTGTAATATTTAAAAAGTGTAATCATTTTTGTAAAGTGCACAATATTCAGAGAGGTATTTCATGTCCATATATGGTGTGTGATTTCGGTTTGTTTGATCATCATATCTGCATGTATAAATTATTAAAGATAGTGTATTTGAAAAGGGACTAAACCCAAAGCAGTCTTGTAAAATGTATTTTAGAATAATAATACGATAGTTAATACAGGGTGTTCAAAAAAACGCAACCCAAAGCTATATCTAAGAAAATTTGAATCCAATCGTGTTCATTTTTTAAGGAAAGAAAGAAAAGACTGTGTATGTATAGCTCCTGTAGTTAGTTAGTTTTAAAACATGATGTATTGGACACCTGCTCAAAAGACATTAGTATTAGAAAAATACGAAAAACGCGAATGAAAAATCGCTATATCTTGGAGAATACGAACAATCAAATTATGTTCATTTTTTCAGAAAAGAAAGAAGAGACTTTGTATGTATAGGTCCTGTTGTTAGTTAGTTGTAAAACACGATGCCTTGGACACCTACTCAAATGACAGTTGTACTGGGAAAATATGAAAAATGCAGTTAGAGGTGACTGCCACAGCAATAAAACCAAATGATTTTCTAACCATGGTATTTTTGGCACTTCAGATTTGGCACAAATTATCATCATTTAATGGGTGGGGAATTTGTGGAGTTTCATCAAAATCACTCCAGGGACTTTACAGTCATGGTCAAAATACCTTCTTAAGTCTGCCTGAAACGGGGCGTTTGACTGCGATTAGAAAGCAATTCGACCATGACTGTAAAGTCCCTGAAGTGATTTTCATTTCACTCTTCAGATTTATAATACATTGAATGAAGATGATTTGTGCCAAATCTGAAGTGCCAAAAACTATGGTTGGGCAGTTATTTAGCTTTTTTTGCGGTTGTAGTCACCTCTGACTGCATTTTTCGTATTTTCCTAGTCATTTGAGCAGGTGTCTAAGGCATCATCAACCATCTACAGGAGCTATACATACACAGTCTCTTCTTTCTTTTCTAAAAAATGAACATAATTGAACCAGTATTTTCAAGATATAGTGATTTCTTTGGGTTGCGTTTTTTTAACACCCTGTATATTCGTGGTTCGATTAAAATGTAGTCATAAAACTACATTTCAGCATACCATAATTACAACTTTATACAAATGGCAATCACCAAGTAACCTCAATTTATATGTTCGTGTTCTGAGGTTTGATTCAAACTACAATTACCAAGCTTGAGTTTGATGATAATACAGATGAAAATATATTTCATGAAATTATTGTATACCTATTCATTGCAAGAAATTATATGGCAGGTTTCATGATGTTTCTAACAAGGGCTCTATAGCGAATTTTTCAGACATAGAAATCCAAGTAAATCCAAATTTAAAAATCGATGAACATTTTACATGTGCATACTGTAGCACATTTTCGATTTACTTTTGCATGCAGATTTCAAATATGATATACCTTTGACTAAATTCTGATTAAAGCTACAATCACATTTGCTCTCCGGCTACCTATATCCACCATTAGTTCCTTGAAAATTGTGGTCTCCATAAGGAATTTTTCCAGGCTCGCCGTCGAAATTATAATAAGGAGTTTATTTGGAAACTTTTTTTATTCTGTTTGTTTTTAATTTTATTCAGTAGAAACTCAAAGGTTCAACAGTGGCCGCACGTCGACTTGCATCTGCCGTAGTGTTTCATTGGTTACATTTGACCTTTGCGAGCCATAGAATCGCTGTAAGGTCGTCCTGCGTCATTTATAAGGCGTACGACAACCTTAGTGTTTATGTTTCCTCAAAATCAAAATATGCCGTAAGGATGCCGTGGCAAATGTGACTGGTAAATTATCTTACCGCAGAAATTCTAAGTCCAGTAACTAAGTCAACACTCGAAAATAAAAATCTCAAAAATCGTACATCTTTGATATCCAAAATAATTTGTGAGGTGGTTATTAAGATGATAATACACATTTTAACGTACTAATTTTGAGAACATTTCGAATTCATTCTCAACAAAGCGTTCGCGAAATAAATATTCGAAATGTTTGAGTTCGGGATGATAAAAGTACGTTAGTATATACCGCTCCTTAACAAATTTCTTTGGGAACAAGATATAGAATCAAAAGCATATTCTTCTTATTTACTCCCTGACATATGCCAACGAATGTTATGTGACCCATGTAAAGCCAATAGGAAAATATAAAATTATACCTGCGTATAAAATCAGCAAAACCAACTGTACAAGATTGAAGCCTAAGAAGTTACCACATTGCCAGCCATATCCAGAGTCATGCCAAATATGTACAGCTAAGGCAAAGAAAAGATAATTGGCTTGATTGCCTTGAATTCACCTGGCTATTGAACTTTACAATAAAATTGACTGGCTTGCTTCCAAAGCATTTAAAGGCTAATGTTTTTAAACCATTAAAGGGTCATGTTATTAAAACATGGGTTACATACTTCCCCTGGTAAAAATAAAATTTGCACCTGCAATTTACTCTTTGCAGAAAATGTTTTAATATATATATATGTCATTTACAATAGAGGATACAGTTATTAAACTGTTTAAAATTAAACATGTATATGATGATAATATTTTCATCATTTACAAGTAATATAAATGTATGGCTCATCATCATGCAGTTTGATGTGTTAAAGCACTTTGTGAAATCTTGGTAACATCAAGATTTATCTTGTAGCTTATCCATAATTATTCACCCTCATGAAATAATGAGTTGGAATTTTTCTTATTAGTATATCCAAGTGAATTTTTATATTCACCGGTAGATAAATAGAAGTCTATCCTCATCAAAGAAAAACATTTTGATAAGTTTTTATAGGATAAATTCTGATAATTCATTTTGGTCAGAATTTATGACTGATATAGTTTCATATAAAACGTTCATGAAGATTTATAATTCCTCATGATATCATTACATTTCATGTCTCTTAATATATGTTTACATGGCAGTGGATCATATTACTAATTGCTGAATCAGGTCATAAAAACATAAAAAAATATATACAATATATACACGATATACAGTTGAGTACGAGTATATCCTACTTTCCTATACTGGGGGTTATTAACATACTGAACATCACTCATATCCGAATCTCTCGGGTTGTCTTCTCACTCTGTGAGAACGTCTTGGGCTGATAGGAGAAGGTGTCTCAGATGATGATTCTGATGTTTCTCGAACTTGTTCCCCTATATTGGTCAAACATACATCTGAATCTGAACTGGAAAACCAAGAAGATTTCCTTGATAAAGATCGAGAAATGTCAGAAGAGTGTTGTGTAGTTAATTCTTTTACACCTTTGGAATTTTTTCGAGGTTTGTAGCACTCCTGTACATTTTTCTCAATCGGTAAAAAACCACATGGTAACAACATATTTCTGTGTAGTGTTCTTGGTTCACCTTTACCATCTTGGCGTTTGACGACCAAGACTGAATTACCCAACAGTTTGATGACCACGTAAATGTCAGGAGACCACTTGTTTGCAACTTTTCTTTTCCCTCTTAAGCCAACATTTTGGACAAGGATCCTATCATTTAGCTCTAGTGGTAACTGTTTTACTTTCTTATCATACCTATCCTTATTGAGTTTGTTTCTTTTACTGACATTCCCATTCACTACATCATATGCAGTTTTTAGGTCAGACTTTTAGGTTAGACTTTGCACATATTTGTGCATTGACTCCAAATGTTCACTGGAATTTATTCCTAGAAGAATGTCAATAGGTAAGATAGGTTGACGACCAAACATGAGTTCAAATGGAGTAAACCCAGTTGAGTCATTCCTTGAGCAGTTATATGCATGACATAGGACCTTTACATGTTGGGACCACCTGGATTTCTTGACATCATCCAAAGTACCGATCATATTCAACAATGTGCGATTAAAACGTTCCGTTTGCCCATTCCCTTGTGGATGATATGGGGTTGAGAAAGTCTTTTCGACACCTGTCAATCTACACAATTCTTTGATTATTTTACCAGTAAAATTGGCACCACGATCAGAATGGAGACGACAGGGCAAACCAAAATTCAAGAAAAAATCTCTAAAAAGGATATCAGCAACAGTCTTTGCGGTTTGTGTTTTAGTGACAATTGCTTTTGAAAACCTTGTAAAATGATCGGTTATCACCAAAATGTTTGTTTTATTTGAGTCATCAGGGTCAACTGTCAAAAAATCAATGCAGACTAAATCCATTGGACAGTTAGATGAAAGGTGCTCCATTGGAACTGCGTTGGGAATCTTTGTTTTACGCAAAATGCAGTTCTTACATAGTTTGACATAATCTGTGACATCATTTATCATTCGAGGCCAGTACATTTCTTATCTATATAAACAACATTTTATGTAACGAAAGACCCGACTTGAATAGAAATTACTCCCTGTGGGCCGAACTGAGAATTAAACATAAAACCTTTTTGTATGGAGTTTTTTATCGCTCACCCTCACAGTCAGTAAATGAGAGAGATGAATTTATGAAACTTTTGACAATGAACATAAAACAGGCAAAATCACGAAATGCAGATGGAATCATTTTGAATGGTGACTTCAACGCTAAATGTAAACAGTGGTTTCTCAATGGGGATGAAGATAGAAACGGAAAATTTTAAATGATATATTTTTTGATAACGATTTTGACCAGTTAATAAAAGAACCAACAAGAATCACACCAACATCTGCTACTTGCATTGATCTCACATTCACTAATGTCCCAGGTCTTATAAATTCTTCGACTGTAATTGAACCTATAGGCTCATCAGACCATTGTTCAATTTTTACTCAACTCGATGTACTATTAAATAGTGAGGAAGATCAATTTAAACTTATTTGGAAATATGATACTGCAAATAAAGATGCCTTGAACCTTGAAATTGAAAATATGATACTGCAAATAAAGATGCCTTGAACCTTGAAATTGAAAAAATAAACTGGGCTAATTTTTTTACTCAAAACCATGATATGAACACTTTAAATGATCAATTTACTGATACAATTCTTACCATCTTTAAAAAGCATATCCCTCACAAAATGAAAGTGAATGATAGACCTTGGTTCAATAAGAGTATATCTCATGCGATTCAGAAAAAGAAAAAACTCTATGTTAAATTCAAGAAAAGCAATCTTCCTGAACATTATACAGCATATAAGAATCAGACTGAGGCTGTCAAGAACCTTATTTTAGAAACCAAAGCAAAATTTACATCAGATCAAATAGAAAGTCTAAATGGAGAAACACATGCAAGTGACAAATTTTGGTAACTTATAAAAAAGTTTTTAGGTAAAAAATTTAGCTCGCCTATTCCTACCATAGAAAACCCTTTAACTGGAACTACCTGTTTGACCAGTCAGGAGAAAGCTACTGAATTTCAAAAATATTTCTCTAATATGTATCACTTAGAACCAGATGCATTGAATAATAATATTCATTTTCCTGACAAATGCAATAACAAATTAGAGAACATTGACTTAGACCAACAGGAAATGATCTCATATAATTAAGGATCTTGACCCCTCAAAAGCAAATGGTCCAGACAGGTTACAATAAAAATGCTCCAGCTATGCAGGAATACTATTTCTGTGCCACTTAATTTACTTTTTCATAAAATTTTGACCACAGGTAATTTTCCCCAGAACAGGAAAGTAGGGGATATCTGCCCAATATTTAAAAAGAATAATAAGAATGACATAAGAAATTATAGACCTATATCTCTTCTCAGTATTACTTCCAAAATATTAGAACGAATTGTCTACTCTAAGATGTACGAACATTTAATTGAAAATAACTTATTGTATAAATACCAGTCCGGTTTTTTGAAAGGGCACAGCAATGAGTTACAACTGTTAGCCATCCAAAACCTAATTTGGCGCAATTTTAGCGACGGTAATGATACACGTGCAATTTTTGGGGATAATCCGGCCGCGTTTGACCGTGTCCCCCATTACCTTCTTCTAAAAAAGTTGAAAGTGTATGGATTTTCAGGAAACTTATTAGTTTTTCTTAAATCTTATTTGACTGATAGGAGTGTCAAAGTAACTGTGAATGGCAAATGTTCTGACACCTCTCCTAGCAACTACATAAACTGTTCTGTGCCTCAGGGAAGTATTCTCGGACCTTTGATGTTTCTCCTCTATATAAACAACTTACCGGACAACCTGACCTCTGAGTGTTTTATTTATGCAGACGACACCTCCCTTTTTGTACCTACTTCCCCAAGCAATCCGCAGTCTCATATACAAATTCAAAATGATCTAAAAAAATCGAAGCCTGGTCTAAACAGTGGAAACTAGATTTTAAACCAGAAAAGAGCAGAGAAATGACCTTTTCTAAGAAAAATAATCCAATCTATCCACCAGTTATCTTAAATGATAAACAAATTGAAAAAACTGACATCCATAAACACCTAGGCTTCATTTTTGATAAAAAATTAAGTGGGTCAGCACATATAAATTCTATCTGTGCAAAAATCAAAACAGCTCTTAACCCCTTAAAAGCACTTAAGGGTAGACTAAAATCAAAACAATTAAATATTCTCTATACAGCTTATATTCAGTCCTTGTTTGATTATTGTGATATCCTTTACGACTGTGCTCCTATTAGTGACCTTAACAGACTTGACTGTCTCCAGTACCAAGCTGGTCTAATAGTCTCTGGTGCTCTCCCAGGCTTCAGCACTTCCAAAGTACTTAACATTTTGAACTGGTCCACCTTAACTGAGAGGAGGATCCTCCACTTTAAAACAATGAACGATTTTTAAAACACCTATTTATATCTCAGATATATTTAGGCCATTCATAAACCCTCAAGCAAGATTGTTAAGGAAATCTCGAGATTTCACTATTCCTATTCACTATCCACATAAGTCTCCAATATACAAAATGATGAACCTATGGAATGATCCAGGATCTGTTCCCTTGGAACAAAAGCTCTTGCCAACTATTGCATCTTTTAAAAGAACACTTAAATTAAATTTGTTCCCTGGTGTTGTTTCAACTATTTGTTTAAAATTAACTCGTCAACAAGAACTTTATCTGAATAGAGCCAGGGTAGATTTAGTTTTAAAAGCCCAGCTCAAAGCCCACAATTGGAGCTCAGTTGAGTCATCAAATTGTTTATGTGGTTCCCCTGAAACTTTTCCCCACTTATTTTTCAAATGCCCTCTGAAAGAACAACAAAGAAATAAATTAATAACAGATACTTTAGGGATATATGGGGACTTATTCACTCATTTCAGAACTCAGCAAGACAAAATTCACTTTTTTCTTTTTGGGGATCCATCATTAACCCAATTAGAAATGGATAATCTATTTTCACTGGTTGCGAATTATCTCATTGAAAACACAACCAGAATCTAAATATTTTCCTGCCTATGACCTGTTTCCATTTTTCAACATACTACCCCCCCCCCCCAGGATATCAGCAGCCCTCCTATCTTTTGTTTCATTGCAAGGCATTCTACCATTTACAGGTGACATCCAGGTTAAAATGAATATTGTACTTTATTGTTTATTTATATAAGGGGACATCTAATGCTTACAGCGCTTTGCCCCTTGTAATTGTATCTAAATGACTTGTGCTTACAATAAAAATATGAAAGATGATAAAAAACATTCTTTTCTGAACAAGATTTAATGTGCGTGTAATAACTTATGTTCATGTATATCCAATAAACTACATAAAATATGGTTTTACTTCAAAGATATTTCACTATTTAGAAATCTCCATCTTGGTACAATAGTCTCGAAACTGTCTGTTTCGTGCTGCCACCTATTGGCTAAATGAAACATCAAAACGCAATAACACAATTTGGTTGTTCTAAGATACAACATTACTCTCCCCTTACAATGTTACTTTACAAAGAAAATGTGAACCTCACATTTCATCAATTAAACGTCTAGGGGGCACACTAACTCTAGTAGACCTACGAACTGTTGGTACCTCAACAACCGTTTTCTCATCACTAGGCACATGAACTACAGGTTGATCAGGTTCCTTACTTTGAACAATAGGAACATGTGATGGTGATATCTCATTATCACTAGGCAATGGTAACTGATCTCTAGAATTCATATTTGCATCAACAAGTGGTGGAGCTGCCATATTACTGGGTACATGTACTGGGCTGGACTCTATATTAGAGTGACTATCAAATGTCATTTTTCTCAAATGATCTAAGTGACAATAACGTACTTTACCTCCACAGTTGATCAAATATGACTTCTGGCCACATTTCTTTACAACTTTGCCAGTTTTCCACTTTTCTCTCCCCTTAATGTGAGATTTTACAAGAACCTTCTCATCTACATCAAATTCACGTATTTTCCTATGTGGCGTATTTTCAAACACTTTATCTTGCTTAGTTTCAACCTTTGATGCCAAATTAGGTTTAAGAAGATCAAATCTGGTTCTCAGTTTTCTATTCATGAACAATTCACAAGGAGCCATTCCAGTAACACTATGAGGAGCTGTTCTATAGC
>CAIIXF020000464.1:0-11000 GCA_903813345.2 Owenia fusiformis
TGATGTAACATTATCAGTAGCTCCAAACGTGATCAAAAATCCGACGCAAAAAAGATTTACGATGCAAAAATTGATGGTCATGATGTTCAATTTGCTAGCCTACGTGCGACTTAACTAAGGCTTTAATGTTAATCAGTATCTAAAGGTGTATGAGACTGACCTATAGGTGTAAATAGCGTTACATTGTTTTATGTTACAAAGCGGAACTTGTTTTTGAATGTACGGCCTTTAGAGGAGTTTTATTTTACAATTTATGACAAAAACATGATTCAACATAAAAAACTCATTTTCAAACATGCAAGCATATACTTTTTCTTGGCCTTGATTGCTAAGTATTTTTACTTTTTCTTATACCCACTGGTTAGTTTTGCCTATGGAAGATGCACTTCAAATGGTCATTCAATATTTGTATCACCCCGCCCCCCAAATCTTGCTCAAAAAACATTTCCTGGATTTGATTAAACCTGAACCTTTAATTAAAACTCACAATTTAGGCATATATTATTTTTTCCAATATCGATACAGCCGATACGTTTAACAACGTTTAATCATTTGGTTTGCTTAATTATACAGTATATTTATGTAATTGTGAAATATAAACTAAGGCTCCACCATTGAGTTAATAAAAATAGAGTTCCCGAGTTACTTTATTCAACAAATAACCACTTTCATTCACATTAGCTAGGATCTTGGCATCATGATCATATTATTCCCTTTCATGTTTATGTTTTCAAAATTCGAAAGTGTTACCATCTTAAAAAATGCGTAAATATAGGATATAGTGGAAACCAACGATGTTATTTCCAATGTTATTTTCAGATTTTAAATATTTTGGATAAATCAGTAAATATAGAACAAAATAGCGATTCTATGTGATACTTTGAGATTAACTATAGAAACACGTGCCTTTTTATCGCTCGCTCTTCGGGTCCTCGAAAAATATCATACTGTCCCTGGAAATAAAACCAATATTGAATCCCTTCCATGGATCCAGTAAATAAGCTCTATGTGTTTCGAAGTAATGCCAACAAATCGAGTCATATGAAATGGTCACCCGCAGTGGGTATTGATAAATGCAATCCCCAAAATTGATTAAGCAATGTGTTATTTAACTAATAACGTATAAAATCTTTCTTGAACAAAAGTCAAAGTTACAGCATTTTTATCAGTACTTATGAAGTTCACACCCGAAAGTGTTCTAAAATTATTTAATTTTGCCCCCAAGTCTTTGAAACGGTTTGCTAGGTGAAAAAATTGCAAATCGTTGCTGACTGGGAGTATACAGATTGGCTTTATGTATACGGGCAATTCGATTTATTTTTTATTGTATGCTGCTGAAAGTAAGGTATACATAAACACATACATAAAAAATAAATTCAAAAGACCATAAACGCCATTAAACTCATCGTTTTTGTTGCATTAACAATAAGAACGATGATAATTTACTCTACGCTATACAATTTTATGTCTCATTTGGCTTTGAAATGACTACAATAACAACACATATAAATTATATATTAAGCCTTTTCGTTGAATTTGAAATATGTTCGTATTGAACAACAAAGGTGTTGTGTTACTCCGAAAAAGGTATTGCACATTAGAGGGACTCTTAAACCTTGTGGAAAGTTACCGCAGGCCACAGAAGAACGATAGGAAAAGGTTCTCTTACCATTGGGAATCTAAAATATATTTTGTATAAATTGAATTTGTATAAGTGATCTACAGAGACAAAACAATTTAAATGCATTCATCTGATTTCATTCGATATTTTACTAGCAAGAGCAAAATTAGTAGAAAGTTGCTTTAACTAGTCCAACGATAAACTACGGCTTTTTGCAGCCTCTATTTGTTGTGACATAATGATAGTACAGTATATGTGAAAACGAATATCACTAGAACCTCCTCCTGCAAAAGAATATACAGGGTGTCCAAAAATCATACCCAAATGACAAGGGTTTGCCTTTTTTTACCTATATCGAAACAAATAACAAAGAAGATCTATTTTTCAATTAGGCTAGCTAAAAAAAGAAGAGACTTGTCAGTTACTTCCCGAGAAATTGAACATTTCAGACAAATTGTATGTTATAATGAGCATATACGAAATTTCATTTAGAGTGTATCAAGAATAAAAATAGTAATTAACTAGTAATTAACTTTATCATATATATTTTACTTAAGTAATATGGTTCTTGAAAGAGCACGTATTACTTCACAAAGAAGCATTTTATATAAAGCACCATGGGCCATGCCCATTGGATATAATATGAAATAAAAGTAATCCAATCTAGTTTCAATCTGGTTTTCTTACACGTTTCTCCTCAAAATGAAACTGAATCTTTAGATGTCCAAAAACATGGAAAGCGAGTACCTTTGGTTAGGAATGAGTAAGGTCTACATTTTTGAATCCTAAAACCCGTATTCTGTTCATTCTCTCTATTGTCAACTTTGAAATATGACACTGATTGTCAATTATATGAGCAAGACTTGGACTGGATTGAATTAGGTTACCTTAAATGTGTCTTTTTAATGAACACCCTGTATACCATGCACTCGTTAGTAAATAGCAATCGTCATTTGTAGTTATTGTGATATCGCATACATTAATGTGATAAAGGCCTGTTCATTTTAATGTTTCATTAAGCCCCATTGGAATATACAAAATGGCAGTTAAAATGCGTAACTTTGTTGATTGTTATGATGTGTTGTTCTGTTGATAGCTTCATTGCCTATAACGGCATGTTTTGCAAAACATGAAGTACAATTGGAACATATACATTTCAAGGCAAAACTGAATAGATCTATCTGAAATAAAATTGAATAGTTCTGATGAAACTCGTGTATAACGAACGGTAATTGAAATGCACTTCGAGTAATCAAAGTCACTGGACAAGACATTGAACGAAGATGAATTTTCTAACTTTGTTAGTTTGCATCATTGCTGTTGCAGTCATACCGGACTTTGTCAACGGACAGGGTATGTACCGATATCTATAGCAAACCAAAGGACAAGACTCGGTTTGGAGAACAGTCTCCTGGGCTAATAATGTTTTATGAAACATATAGAAATATCATCCAAATGTATTAAGTAGCCCTCATCAGGATTCAAATGTGTTATTGAGGCTGTTTCTTCCTCATTACATGTTGTTTACAAATGTGTTCACACTAGACAGGTTTCACTGGTTATGTTTTCATTTTTACTATATTATTTGGTTTTGATACAGAGTTTAACACAGACTAGATTTGACTTTTTGAAAGTTGATACTGGGTGGTATCTTTGAATATAACTCAATTTAATCAAAATGTGTGAAGGGCTTTTTGTGCTAATTTGCACAAAAAATTGCAAATACTTTGAGTGTTTTCATGTTTAGCCATAATGTTTGAGATTGTGACTATACTTTATCGTTATTGTTGATTAAAATCCACTTGTTAATTATATGATATCTGAGTTTTATTTATCATTTAGTCTCAATTTTTGGACTGAAATTATATATTTTGCTTGGCAAAGGAGTTTTGCTTTTTATACCTGTATGAAAGTTCTGTTCACTAAGGCATGTTTCTGGGGTTCCACCATTGACACTTTCGATGTGCATTGAAATAGCTTTATGGAGGGGAAGAATAGGTGCATTCAACAATCATGGGATTTCTCACTCTCAATCAAAGAAAGGAAGATTATCTTTTATTGGGATATTAATCAACTTATTGTATAGTATTACACAAGTCAATATACGAATTGAAGATATTTTGCTTGGAATTCAACTTTTATTATTGATTCATTACATGTTATTATACAGGCATTGAGATTTTGTTTTAACCTTCTTTTTGCTATTTGTAGCAACTATTCTTTCAATACCTTGCATTATTATCAAAATTATTGTCTCATCTTTCAAGCACAAGCTTAATCCAAGATCCTTAAGTGTTTTTGCATTCTCTGTGGGCTGTTTGCTACTTATTCCTGGAAGTTCATTATATATAAATCTTGCATTTCAGCAAGATGTACTTAGGAGTTTGCTATTGGTGGCTTTTGATGTCAAACCTAATCCAGGTCCATTTAGTCAGCTTGAGAATGTGAATATAATGTTTACAAATATAAATAGTTTATCTGCTGACAATGGTATTCGATTCGAAAATTTAAAGCTATTTATTAAGAGAGAAAACATATCTATTGCTGGCCTTTGTGAGACAGGTACTGATTTAGACATTTCAAAATATAACATAGATGGTTTTCATATATTAAACGACTCTCTTTATAACAAATCTGGGCGTGGTATCATAATTTATGTCAAAGATTCCATTAAATTTAAAGTTCGGGATGACTTAAATGCTAATGATACAAATTGTCTCTGGATTGAAGCTCGTATTGAACAGAAAAATATTTTATTTGGTACTTTTTACCGTTCACCTTCTCAGAATCCTATAACGCGTGAACATTATCTTAATTGCTTGAGTGAAAATCTTAAAAAAGTGTCAAACTCCCAAAAAATCGACCTGGTGATGTTTACAGGGGACTTTAACGCACGAAGCAAAAATTGGTGGGTAGATGATGTTAATTCGGTCGAAGGTAATAAATTGTATGATATTTCAGTACAACATTCTTATTCACAATTGATTGATGAGCCAACTAGGTGTGTTCGAAACAGCCGCTCATGCATAGATTTATTTTTCTGTGATTCACCTGGATATGTACTTGAAGCATCTGTTAAACCACCAATTGGGTCAGATCATTGTTGCTTATTTGGCAAATTGAACATATGTAGGCATAATGAAAAATTAACTTCAGAAAGAATAATCTGGCAGTATAGCGATTGTAATGTTTTTCACTTGAATAGAGCAATTTCACAGTACGACTGGGAACAAATCATGTCTTGTTCAGATATAAATGAGATGGTTGATAATTTTACTAGGGCAATTTTATCAATATTTAATACTCATATTCCGAATAAAGTTAAAATAATCCGTTCTAAAGATTTGCCATGGTTGACACGGGAAGTCAAAAGCTCAATAAACAAACGGGACAAGTTATACAGGAAATTTAAGGTTGAAAAAAATTCAGTAATTTATGATCAATACAAAAGACAAGAGTCTGTTGTTAAGGAGGTTATTGAGAAAGCCAAGAAATCTTATCAAGATTCTGTTTGCAATAATTTAGAAACACATACATCTAATAACAAATTTTACTGGATTGCCATTAAAAAGTTACTTGGGAAAAAATTCTGTTCTGACATACCATTTCTCTCTTTTGACAATGGTATTGTGGCTGAAAACAGCTCAGAAAATGCAAACTTTTTGCTTAATCAATTTTTATCTAAATTCCATCATGACTATGATGAAACTCAATCACCAGAAATACCTTTGAAAACTGACATGATTTTTGATAAAATTGAATTCACGAAGGGAGACATAAATAAACTTATTCAAAGTCTTGATGTCTCAAAACAAGGGGGGCCAGATGGCATTTCAAATAAAATGTTAAAAATGTGCTGTGATAGTATTGATCAACCTCTTTTTGATTTATTTAAGATAATAATAGACAAACAAGTTTTTCCCACCTGTTGGAAATTGGGAACTGTAGTACCTTTATATAAAAACAAAGGATCAAAGGGTGATTCAAAAAATTATAGACCAGTTACCTTGTTAAGTAATGTTTCTAAATTGCTAGAACGTATTATTTATAATAACATGTTTAAATATGTTAAAGACAACAACTTAATGTATCAAAATCAGTCTGGTTTTCTTCCAGGACATAGTACGGAAAAACAACTGTTAACGATTGTTGATCTTATTGACAATTACATTGACAAAAATCATGATGTCAGAGGAGTGTTTCTTGATATAGAATCTGCGTTTGATTCCGTTCCGCATTTCCTTTTGATAAAAAAACTTAAATCATATGGCTTTTCAGGTACTATAACTCAACTTTTGCAGTCGTATCTTTTCAATCGTAGACTTCAAGTTAAAGCTAATGGAGAATTATCAGCAATCTCAAATGAATACTTCATAAATAGTTCCGTGCCGCAGGGATCCATAATTGGGCCGTTTTGCTTCCTGTTATATATAAATGACCTTCACGAAGTCATAAATCATAGTCAACTTTACCTTTATGCAGATGATAGTTCAATCTTTATGCCATTTAATAGGAAAGCTAATATCATTGAACAGAACCAGCATTTACAAGCTGACTTAAATAATTTATGGGAATGGTCACAGAAATGGAAGCTTAAATTTAAACCTTCTAAAAGTCAAGATATGATTTTTAAAGGCTCAAGGAGGTGCAATCTCTTATACCCTCCCCTCTACCTAGGAAATGAGGTCATTAATAGAACCAGAACTCATAAACACTTAGGAGTCATTCTAGATGAGCATTTGAATTTTGAAGCCCATTTACAGGATATCATAAAAGCATGTAATATAATGTTAAATCCATTGAAAGTTCTTAAGACCAAGATTCGAGCTAAACACCTAGAGAAGATGTATCTATCATTTATTCTCCCAAACTTAGAGTATGGAAGTATATTATTTGAAAAATCTACCAAGTATAATATTATGAAACTAGACCAAGTTCATTATAGGGCAGCATTATTAGTAAGTGGCTGCATTCATGGAACATCTACTGTAAAGGTTTTGAAATGTCTAAATTGGAATACCCTGTCTGAGCGGAGAAAGGAGAAACGTTTACGTTTAATGTATGATGTTAGACAGAAATTGGTCCCAACTTATGTTCAAAATTTTTTTGATAGTTATCAAAATAAGCAACATAATATTAACTTAAGAAAATTAAGAGAATACACTATTCCAAAGTTAACTGCACGTTCACAAAAGTCACCAACAATAAATGCCATAAGAGAATGGGAAGCCATTCCAAATTATCTAAAAAGTGCACCATCAAGAGTCACTTTCAAAACCAATTTACGTAAATATTCAGGAACAATGAAGCATTTAACAACCACAAACCTGGATCTTACAAGAAAAGAAGAAATTTTACTGAATAGAACAAGATGTGATTTCATTTTTACTGGTCATCTTTTTCAACATAATTTTCAAGGTATTGACAGTCCCAAATGCATCTGTGGTTTTAAACAACAAACTACAAAGCATCTAATCTTCAAATGCCCTCTGTTGAATGTTATAAGAGAGAAACTTTGGGGGGAACTCAGGAACATGCCAGAAATGAACATTTTCTTTACAGGATGCTCTATAGAGCAAAAGCTGAATATCTTAATGTATGGCAGAGATGGAGTTAGCATAACATGCAATTCTTCAATATTGAAGCATTTTACATCCTTTTTGTGTGAATGCATTGATATAATTATATAGTTTTAACACATTCCTGCCATGCATACATATATGTTGGTAGTCATTTTGATTTTGTAAATTTGAATAAACTTTGTATTAACAGGGCCAATAATGCTGATTTCAGCCTCGGCCCTGTCATTTGTAGATAATTTTGTAAAGTAAAATAAAGAAACCATAAAAAAACTATCATCCAAATTAAATTATGGACATTCAAAAGAGGACATTTTAATCTACAAGATGAAAAATGTCAAAATTGTCCGCAGCAGGCGTAGCGTGCAGTAGACCGATTCAACAAAAGACAAGTCTCGATTTGGAAGATGTTCATCAGTGTACTGCGCTAATATTTTTTTTATGAAAAATATAGAAATATCACCCAAATAAACTGATCTACACATTGGGCCGTCACTATCTTCTCTTCGAGGCTGTTCCAGTCTTCTATAACTGTTGCTAAAGGTGTTTCGTCGAAGGGTGGTGTTACAGTGGTGTTTGTACATTTTCAGGGAGTGTCCTCTAGTGGTTGTGGTGGCCTTGGTAAAAAATGAGCTGTGCTCTATAGTTTCAATTCCATTAATAATTTTATTTACCTGTATTATGTCTCCTCTTCTACGTCTGTAGTGGAGGGAATGGAGCTTTAGCTCTGAAAGCCTTGCTTGATACGGTTTATTCTTCAAGTCTGATATTAATTTGGTAGCTCTTCTCTGTATCTGTTCTATTTTTCGCTCCTCTCCTAAGAGTCTTGGATGCCATATAATGTTGCCATAGTCTAATATAGGTCTAATCATAGATTTATAGAGTGGCACTATGATCTCATTGGTGTGACTAAAACTTCTCTTGATAATTCCTAATTTACTGTTTGCCTTTTTTGCAGTCTGACTGGTGTGTTGTTTGAATTTTAGTTCTTTGTCCATGGTGACTCCTAGGTCTTTCTGTTCTGTCACTGAATATCGTGGTACCATCTCTATAGGTTGTATTGTTGGTTTGCGTTTTTACCACCTAAGTGTAGAACTTTACACCGTTTTGATTGAACTTTAATTGCCAATCCTTTGACCAGTTAACTAGAGTGTCAATATCTTGTTGAAAGCTCTCTCGCTGTTCGGCACTGACACATTCCCCATAGAGTTTGGTGTCATCTGCGAAAATTTTGATTGAGTTTCTTATCTTGTCTTGGGCATCATTAATATAGCTTATGAATAAGGAAGGCCCCAGCACGGACCCTTGAGGTTTTCCAGAAGCCACAGGCTATGGTGAAGATGTGTTATTATTGACTCTTGTCTGCGTCCTGTGTGCTAAGAATCCCTTTATCCAGTTTAGTAAGTTACCTCGTATACCAACAGCATCAAGTTTATTAAGCAGCCTTGTGTGAGGGACCGTATCAAAGGCTTTCGCCAGGTCAAAATAGATTATGTCTATCTGGGATCCAGTATCGAGAATTTCCGTCCACTTATCCATAATAGTTAAAAGTTGAGTGAAACAGGATTTTCCTGGCAGGAATCCAAATTGATCATCAGTGAAAAGTTCATTTTTCAACATATAATTTATAATGTCATTTCTAATGATAGATTCCATCAGCTTGCAACAGACACATGTTAAACTAATAGGTCTATTGTTTTTGTGTATACCCCTTGGGCCGTTTTTGTGGATCGTACTATCTCAGCCTCTCTCCAGTCATTCGGAACTTCTCCTGTATTTATTGACTTGTATATTATTGCTAGGGCAGCTATGGGTGATGCAGCTTCCTTGAGGACCTTTGGGTGGATGCCGTCCGGTCCTGCTGATTTCAATGGCTTCAGTTTCTTTAGTTTTGTTAACACCTTATCAGGTGTAATGTCTACGTTTAAAATTTTATTACCCTTGCTTCTGTCATCAATTGTTGGTATATTGTCTAGTCTCTCTTTTGTAAAAAATACTAGCGAAATAATCATTTAATACGTTTGCTTTCTCCAGATTGTAAGAGTGATAAGTTCCATGATCCATCCTTAGCTCTTAAGTCAGGTATTCTAGATTTTGGCTTGATTTTCGAATTCACATTGTTGTAGAATACTTTTGGGTTATGCTTGGATTTTTTAGCTCTATCATGCTCAAATGCTTTACTCAATTGTCTGGTTTGTTTCCTGAATTTATTACTCCCCCGTCTCGCATTCACATAGTCTTGTCCATCCTTAGTTTTCAGATGTCTCTTCCTCGTTGATAGCTTCTTTCTGTATTGTTTCAATGCACTTTTGTCCATATAAATATTTTTCCCTTGGTCAGATTGGGGACTAATAAAAGGAACATTTCTGCGTAGAGAGTTACATAGTTCATCTTTAAATAGGTTCCATGACTCCTGAGTACTCAGTTGTTCTAGTTCAATTGTACAATTAACGTTGTTTATATCTGCTTTGATTTGGCTGTAGTCCCGCAGATGTTCATAAGCTGGATTAAATGTTAATATTTCTTTCTGTAAAATATCAATGTTTCTCTATCAATTAGTATTATATGTCTCCAAAATAGTATTTGTTCATTTTATAAAGATCGTATATATATAAATGGATGGAGCTGCGCGACAATTGATGACGTAGTACACACATTTTATACATTATAAACATAAGGGGTGTATAAACAAGCCTAAGTCCGCATTGATGACACAGACTAAGTCTTTTTGCAAAGATGTGATCATAGAAAACGAATTCATTTTGTTATCAATGAACCTCCTCTTTAATGAAGGTATTCATTGATTGACATGCATTTTTGATTAATATTTTCATATCGTTTAATACCTTATGATAATGTTTTCTTCCCCTAGTAAAGTCAACTTTATTTTAAGTAATCTCTTGAATACATCGAGACGATACATCTAGTTTAGTTGTTTCTTTAATACGTGCATTTAGATTTCCTTCATTGCAGCGGCCTTCCAAGGCACATTCTGTAACAGCAACATTAGATACGAGTTGCATTTTTCCAACACACATATAAGCCCTATGGTGCATGTGTGAGATGGTTGTTTCCCTACTAGTAATTATATATGAGTTTTAACATAAATGTGCCTTTGCTATTGTAACCTTCGATAATAACAGAAAGTAAAAACAGCAAAATATTAAGCCCATGACTCAGTGCAATGTGGAATGACCATTCCTTGAAGGTGTTGCTCTCCATAACGTGATTAACGTTTCGAGACAATTCGAGTCTATTGTAATGAATCACGTGATGTCACTTTACTAGTCCAGTCACAGCCTCTAGTCAATATCACCAGGATTGAAACACCTTACATAATCGCCACTTTGTGAGGCCTTTATACCAGAGTAGCTAGATAAGAAGGCCTTTTTTACCTTATTGGCCTGAGCAATAAATACCTTAAATGTAACAATAATATATGTGAATATCAATATCAGCGTTTTTTATATCAGAATTAGCGCCCTCTAGCCGATATAGTGTATTAACATTTGCATGTGTTTAAACAGACTCTTTGAAATAAAAGATGTCAGCCAAATTCATCGAATGCGCAACGTTGTGGATGTTGTCATTTTTAACTTACCAGTATTCTCATTTACAGAAAAAGTTCATGAAGCGAGACAAAACAACTTTGTCAAGCAAACAAATAAACAAAATGCGATTATTGCCAATAGAATAAACATCATCACATTACATGGAGTTTTTCTTTTTCTGTCTGACAACGTAATATATAATGTTGTAAAGATGTGAAGAAACAAATATAAATTGCCAAGGGCAAAAGC
>CAIIXF020000465.1:0-11000 GCA_903813345.2 Owenia fusiformis
TTGAATATCATCAAGAAAGTCTGACAATGAGAAGACTAATACACAAAGACAGTCCCCACCCAGATGTTGCTAGCTCACTTGGCAACATAGGTAATGTGTATATTGACATGGGAGATCTGACTAAAGCACTTGAATATCATTATGAAGGTCTGACAATGAAAAGACTAATACACAAAGACAGTCCCCACCCAAATGTTGCCTCATCACTTAACAACATAGGTAGTGTGTATAATAAGATGGAAGATCTGACTAAAGCACTTGAATATTGTCAAGAGAGTCTGACAATGTATAGACTAATCTACAAAAACAATCCTCACCCAAGTGTTGCTACAGTATTGCTAAACATAGGTAACACACATGAGAACATGAAGGAGCATACAGAAGCACTGACTTATTACTCTGAAGCTCTGAACATTGCTCATCAGTATGGAGGAGATTCACACCCTGATTACATAAAAGCATTAAAATTGATTGATGAGTGCAAGAATAAATTAAAATCGACTGAGGAATCTAAATTTAAATCCTGTTGCACTCTAATGTGAAACTGGTTTCTGAGACTCATGCCCAACGCCAGAAAAGGGTGTCCTGAATGTTGCATGCAAAGTCTAGTTATAATACATATAGACTATATTACAGTTTAGCAGCCCCAACCCCTTGACCTATGCCCATGGCAGCTCGGATCATAAATCATTTCAAACCTACCATGCTGACCACTTTCTCAGCCAATCACCGAGCTGGAAGGAACACATACTAAATGCGTGCACAATAATTATGTGATTATGTCAGAGAAAATGACCATACATAGAAAGTCATCCTTATTCCAAAGATGAAATCTGATTTGCTCGGTGAGTTCAGAGATTTATTGAAAACTGAAAGAGTGAAGACGAAGCTCTCTTTTGAGAAGCAAAGTCGAATGAATACAAAGTGTATATTATTAAGATAGAGGCCCTCTCTAATCTAACAGTTCTTTTATACCAACTTACTAGAACTTAGCAAACCATACATGTATTAAGGATAGAACTTAGCAAACCTGGGATACATGTATTAAGGAATGTAGTCAAACCTTACATACTCAAATCAGGATTCACCTTTCGTTAAAAAAAAATCGGTCAGACAGACAACTAGGAAAATTGACCTACCTGATTAAAAAGTACCTCCTCGTTAATTGGGTAGGCTGATTGAAAAATCTACCTACCCCACCAAATATCACCCTACCCCTATAAGAATAGGAACATCCCTTACATTGTTATGCAAATACATTGTATATACAATATACAGTGAAACCTATAAAATGGAACACCTCTAGATGTAAACAGAATGTACTGAACACCTAAGTTAGTACCCATACTGCTTGACTGACACTGACAGACCAATCTGACATCCAAGTGATTCCAAACTTGGATGACTGTCAAAAAACAGAACAGCCTTATTGTACAGGGTGTCAAAAAACAGAACAGCCCTATTGTATATGTAGTAAAAACAATGTCTTCCTTTTGGTCAGATCGAAGTGATGATCTATCTTTATAAAGGCAATTAAAAAATGACTTGACCCCTCCCCTTTTCTAAATGCAATTCCAATGTTTTTGGTTAACCCCTCTATTTGCTAACACTACAATTCATTATCTCCTCATTATTTCAGAAGAACATTGGTCAATTGAGTCTCAAGCAGTAAAATTATGTTACTGGGTATATAGGGTTCTTAAACAGGAGTAGAGGTTTCAGCCTAACTGAGATCTTTCTGAAAACGTTGGTATAAGCCCCTACTGTATTATTCTTCTAACATCTCTAAATTGCTTAATTCTGAACTTGTTTTCCTCAAATAACAAACACTAAGAAAGCTATTTGACCTCATTTTACTATACAACTTGAGCCATTTCTCAATGATATGTCATGAAAGAGTGATTAGTCCCCATAGTGTAGATATCCTTTCATTATAGTCACATATTATGTATTAAACTTGTATAGGTAATGTGTCATTGCAAACTTAGTTGTTTTTAGTTAGATTTAAGCATATATTATATGTACTTAGATGTAACACAAAAGAGAAATTGATTCAAAATAGTTTTGTGCAGTACAGTGAAACGTGTAAAGTGGTACACCTCTAGAAGTAGAACACCTCTGTTGGGGAAAAAATTTCAGAATTTCAAGAGTAACTGATGTTAAATGAACCTCTATGGGGTGTTCCACTTAGACAGGTTTTACTGTACATAATTTTGAAAGATAAGAGTAGTGACATTTAATAATTTATATTGTACTAAAAATGATGCTTTAATGATTATGAACACTGGCCCAAGATGCTATGTGCTAATTCGTATGCTTAAGGCAGGGTTATATAACTTATAACCCAAAAGGATATCTTAAAAGGACATAATTTTCAGTCTAAAATGTTGAAACAATTTTTCCACCAGTTTTTAAAATGCACCCTTTCACAAGGCAGTTCCTTAAAAAATACAATACATAAATCAAGATGTGGAAAATGAGTAAAACTTTATTGTGTAGGATATGTTATCTATATTTACTGTAGTTAACTTGAAAAGTGGTAAAATGACACAAATATATAAGCACTTGTGCCAAAGGGAAAGGACCAAAAGTTGTAATGGAACTTAGCAAGAAAAAGCAAACTCTAAGTGTATACCAGTCAAGAAAAACAAACCCCATATAGCCCAAAACCATGATCTAACGTGAAAAGAAACAATGTCTAATACCCCTTTCCCCCACCATTCAAGCAGTACTTATGTTGTTGGATTTTTTCATGCCAACAAACAAGAAACATAAGACATATAACAGGGTTTTCATTAACAGCAGGCAAAAGGTGATTTTCACCAGTTTTTTTCACAAAATCGGCTGTTGTTTTTAGGGACTTTTCAACTATTCCATGTTAAATTAATGATTTCCATTAATTTGCCTGTTGTTTTTTTTTTTCATTTTGTGAGAAATTTGTGAAACCCCTGTATACTAATACTGTAAAACACATTGAATTTGAAGGAACAATTTTAATTTGTGCATGTAAATTGCTTCTTTTTATATACTCATGATTTTTGGATTTTTTCAATTCATGCCAAGAGTCAATTTTGAATTTGTGGCATCCTAAATTTGCAATTTCACAATAATGGCAAATTGAAGATGTCCATGAATTTGGCATTTTTACAGTTCCATTGGCTCTTGACAATGATATAGCTGTAATATTCTGTACTTATTTTGATATGAGCAGTTCTTCATTTTTAAGATGTTAGTGACTACTTGGGCCCAATCTAACGTACATGTATTTGCACTTATAAAGAAAAATAATGAAAAAGTTATCTACTATTTTTGTATCAAATTGATGGAATAGATTAAAAATATATATTTTGATAGAAAATCATCAAATTATAATCGATCAACCCTTTACGTAGATATAGATTCTAAAATGAAACTAGGTATCAACATGTGTCAATTTATTTATTAATACTAATACTAATATGCGTACATATCAATATATCGTATGGACGATATTAAGTAGTGTTGGCTGTCATTAGGTTGTGTTGGACGCCATTAGGTTGTGTTGGACGCCATTAGGTACTGGACGGAATTAGGTGATTCTACCTACTATTTTTGTATCAAATTGATGGAATAGATTAAAAATATATATTTTGATAGAAAATCATTATCTGAACACATGGCTCCTGGAAAGGCTGAACAATGTGAATATGTCTGGAGTCCTGTGTTCACGAGGATGATAGAAAATTATTTTTTCAAGAAAATTATTATGTAAAGAAAAATTATTATGTAAAAAAAGAAATAATTATTCCAATTTTTTACACATTGTATTGTAGAACATTAACCCTTTCACGACGATGGGCTCCATATGGAGCCCTATTATGTAATACCTTTCAGGACGATAGGCTCCTTTTGGCACCATCATTTTTATTTATATACATCGATGAAATGATAATATCTCCAGTTCTATTCAGTATTTTTACACCAAATTTTGACAAGTTGTTCTAATACGATAGTCCTTACTAAAAAATGTATTTCAGTGATAAAATTCAAGGTAAAGGTCCTAGGCATAGGTAATTTTCAGTTTTCCCCTAAAAACTGCTCTTACTTATCCATCACCAGGGCCAACATTTTCCTCTTACATTCACGTCGGGAAAGGGTTAAGAACCCTCACTTCAATCATTATTTTGTTTTGTTTGATTAATAAAATATATTCTAAGCAAATCCTGCCATCTTTTGTTGCACCAGCGAACCAAGAGTATGTTCGAATTGACAATTTCAAAAATACAGGGTGGGCTAAAAATGTAACCCAAAAAATGTTAATATTTAGTCAGCTATATGTTCTTCTAAATTGAGTTAATAACATTTGTTTGGGTTTTATTTTTTGGCTAACCCTAACAAGAGAAGAGGTGACATGGTTTTCTGAAATAGTCTCTAAAGTTAACTCTATCCATACCCGAAAATACAGGGTGAGTCAAAAATGTGTGACATTTTAACAATTAGGATTTCTCACATCAAGTCTATGTGTTACAGCGATGACTTTTTATGATGCAAGGACATGAGCGTTCCCTCACAGTTTTTCCTAATTTCAGTCACATTATTATTTCAAAAGATTGGGTATCGATATGGCGAACTTTTTGAACACATGTTTCTCTTAAACCAGTCATCAAATTTTTTGAAATTCTTACAAATTGTCAATTGAATGGCCATCTTTTGGATGGTAACAATATAATTTGAAATAGATATACATACTTTCATCTATATTGTTTTAAAAAGCACATTAAACACTTGTTTTGTTCTTGGTATCATGTTTCCAGAGTGAAATGAAACGACTTTCCGAACCTCATTGGAACAAAACGACATAAACACAACATGTTTAGGTCTCTCAATATTGAAATTGCACAAAGGAAATTTTGGTTCATTTTAAAAAAGTATCTTGTTAATGAAATTAAAGTTTTTTTTGATTTTTATCTATTTTGGGGGGATTTTGTTTTAATTTTTTGAATACTTTTTGAAAATGAACCAAAAATTCCTTTGTATAACTTTAATATTGAGAGGTCCAAAAACATCTTGTATATGGTATTTTGTTCCAACAAGGTTCGGAAAGACATTTTATTTCATTCTCAAGAATTGGTAGAAAGGAGCAAAAACAATTGCACTAAAAAAACAAAAAATGTTAACAAAAACAGTTATATCAAATATTTCTAAATAATTTTCGCATTAAATTGTTGTTAATCAACATTACATAAAATACCATGTTTTTTTACAGAATGTTTTCAATGATTGGTTTAAGAGAAAAACATTGTTGAATTCAGTTCTCCATATCGATACCTATCCTTTAACTTGAAATCTACTTCACCTTGGACAAAATAAACCTCTCCATACAATGGCTAAATCAATAAGAATTTTGTTGGAACCCAATTCTGATCCAAAACTAAAATATTGAAAAACAGCGCAGACATCCTTTACTCATAAAGATAATTTTTCTATTATAACTTTTAATAAAATTTAAATGAAGGCTTTCAAAAAATATTGGGCATAGTCTGAATACTATAATTGAAAACTCCCATTATTTTCACCTAATAGTAATTTACGGAAAACAGTTTGCAAGTTATAAATTGAAGTACAGTAGAACCTGTATATCTGAACACCTGGCTAATCCGAACACCTCCTAATCTGAACACTTTTTTTCGGTCCCATTTTTTTCTCTCATTGACTCCCATGTTAAAAAAACCTTGAAATGTGAACACCTCCCAATTTGAACAGTGAACAGTCATATTTGAAAAATTCACCTCTCTAATTTGAACACTTTTTATAAAATTTCTGACGTTTCATACAAAATTGCTCAAATATTGTCATGATATCAAAACTTTGGGAAAAAATCGTGAATGGTCTCATTCATAATGGGACTTTCCAGGATGACTAGATTCATTTAAATCGAGTTTTCAAATTTCTGGAATGCCATAAAGCTATGTTGTTAAAAGAACTATAAATATTTACCGAGAATGTGTTCATATTTATTCAGAATCCAGAATATTGCGAATGCAAAAACCTTGAAATGTGAACACCTCCTAATCTGAACGCTTTTATCGGGACCCAATGGTGTTCGGATTAGACAGGTTTTACTGTACTAACAGTTTGTATTGATTATCTTAGTCTCCATATCAAGCAAATGTATTTTAAAATGCTAAAAAATATTTCACTTACCAAATGAGAATATTATGACTGTGTTGGCCATTCTATGCGGCCTAAACTTCAATTCCACAAACAGTTGGTTGACTTTGTACCAGATCGGGTCTGCGCTCCCGCACGATACATCAATCGTCACTAGTCGTTGACCTGACTCAAAGTACTGTAACCACGGCTTGGTACACTCCTCGTGTAGAGCCGCCCTTTTCTGAAAGAGAATACATGTATTCAGTTTTACATTAATTTACAATTGAGGGACTTGTAATTTATAAAATTGTTCCAAAGTGTTTTTTGTTCCAAAGATGGATTATCCTATCTGATTATACTGAGCAAATAATTTGCAATGTGATACTGAATTAAAAGACATCTTATTAATAAATCTTTACAATGGAGGTATTGATCAAATCCTCAAAAGAAGAGGTATTTAATCTGTATTAAAAACAGACTAGATGCGAGTAGAAATAATCCTTATTTACCTCATCAAATATTCAAAATTCAGTCAAAGTGAAATCTAAATGTAAAAGTACATCTAAAAATATGGTTTCGAAAAATTGTTTATCAACTTTGAAAATTAAATTTTTTTGAAATGTGACTTGTAGTTCGGGGAGATTTCCAATAGACCACATGTTACAAAATCACAAAAAGTGTAATATCTTTTTTGTATTGGACAGATAACATTTCCACTTACTGGACATATTTTAATTTGCATTAGATACATAAGGGTGAAATGATACAGATGTATATTAAGTTAAAGGGAACTTTCTACTATACCGGCCATGCTATCTGACCCGAACGAGCCACATGGTGGTGAAACTGATAACTACCTACTCGAATCTGCATTATTCACTTGAATCAGTACTCTAGCACTATTGGGCAATGGACTGAATACCCTGAGTACATCCTGTACCCTGAGTATATGATTTTAATGTACAGCTCCAATACTCATAAATAACTAGACATGTAAATTGAACAAGTTCAATTTAAGACTCCAGATTTAAAACTTTTTTTAAGCTGAGTCATCCAAAATACTGTAAGCTGAGCCATTCAGAATAAGCTGAGTCATCTAGAATATAGACATTTAGACAACTCTTAAGTAGGTTATCTTCGTCTCCATTGGCTTAGCATATCATATCATAATATCGACTTTTCGAGACTTCAAACAGCTATAACTATCTAACCAGAATTTGGGTCGAAATTTGGTTTGCAGATTCGAATTTCTGAGAAAATTCTACGTTTGTGTCATAACTCATACATTAAATTTTGAGAACCTTTTGTGTTGACCTAATTTCCGGACGCCATTCCTCAAAATCGGTAAGAGTAATCAAAAAGACAGTTACAATAATGAAAGGACTGTCTTTAAGCTACATGATGAAAAAAAGATAAAGGAATAACGACGAATAGTGACAAAGATAATTGACATAACATGGGACATCAAAATACCAATTTTTTAATTTTTCAAAACGCCATTACTTCCAAACCGGGTGTCGGATTGAAATTTGATTTGCAGATTCGGATTCCTGGGAAAATTCTACCCTTAATTCATAACTCATACGTTAAATTTGGAGAAACTTTCATGTTGACCTACTTTTCGGACACTATATCTCAAAAGTGGGTCAAAATACTTTCTGACGGCAAAAGGCTAACACTATTAGCACACTCTTTGCTACCTGTATACAAAATTTTGAAGCAAATAATTAATGTGTAGTGTCAAAATCGCAAAAATAAGTTAAAACTATAAATTTGACCTAGATTTTGACCTAGGCATTTTGGTGTCCAAATTGTGAAGCTAGCTAGCTTTTGAGGTCCCTTTCTTTTATAGGCTTTCATTATGTAAAGCTGTACTCAGTCTATATCTCGTATTTTACACTTCAAAAAAATCTTTTTTCCCCTTGCCATAACATGGGACACCAAATTTAGCGATTTTTGAGCTTTCAAAACGACATAACTTTCGAACCAAAAGTCGGATTGAAATTTGGATTGCAGATTTGGATTCCTGAGAAAATTCTACCCTTAATTCATAACTCATACGTTAAATTTGGAGAATTTTTTAGTTTGACCTACTTTTCGGACACCATATCTCAAAAGTGGATCAAAATACTTTCTGACGGCAAAAGGCTAACACTATTAGCACACTCTTGGCTACATGTATACAAAATTTTGAAGAATATAATTAATCTGTAGTGTCAGAATCGCAAAAATAAGGAAAAACTTTGAATTTGACCTAGATTTTGACCTAGGCATTTTGGTGTCCAAATTTTTATGAAAAGAAGGTCTTGTGGTCCCTTTCTTTTATGGGCTTCCATTATGTTTAGCTGTGCTCAGTCTATATCTCGTATTTTACACTTCAAAAAAATATTTTTTACCATTGAATTAACATGGGGCACCAAATTTAGCGATTTTTGAATTTTCAAAACGCCATAACTTCTGAACCGGAAGTCAGATCGAAATTTGGTTTTCAGATTCGGAATCCTGAGAAAATTTCCTATAAGACTGATATCCTGGACATTGAATTTGGAGAATTTTTATTTGGACCTCGTTTTCGGACACTGATATCTGGAAATCGGTTTGAGATACCAAAAAACTAAATCGACCTTAGGTTTTCTATTTTTTTATGAGGAACACAATGAAAAAAACCCGGATCGAAAATATTGAAGGACGACCGAGATAATGGGAAAAAGTGACAAAGTACTGGATTTGACCTAGTTCTTGACCTTTGACCTAGATAAAGATTTGACCTAATTTCCCAGAAAGCCGGATACAGTCTTTAGTTAACCATGTTAGTTGGATTAAGTAAGCTGTTATAGTTGACGAGAATTTTGGTGAGGAGGAAGAAAAAAGAAAGAATAATAAAGAAAACAGGCAAAAACAATAGACTCCAGATTTTCAATCTGGAGTCTAATAACTAAAGATCCAGATACAATTTACATGACTTTATTGACCGGAAGTAATGGCCTCGTGCGCCTTTTAACAGTATGCGCATGCGCGCATATTTAACCTTAAGGTAGGCAGAGCAGATACAAGAACATCACATCTCCCTTTTTAAGTTATCAACATCAATATAACTCACAGAGAACATAATCAAGAGCTACCTTAAGATAATACCATAGAAAGTGAAACTAGTGACATCTATCAATACATGCAAACATTTATAGCTTTAAAGTGATCTGATAAAGAAAAAGTCTTGCAAAATATACTGTAACTGTCACATGCAATATATACTCAAATGTTCATACAGTTTTTTACATGTTTATCATTACAACATAAGTCTATGATAATGTATAGTCTATAGATTGAGTTTTTCTGGAACCTTTCTCAATCTAGTACTTCTCCTCAACACTATAGGAGATTTCTGTAATACAGACAGTTCAGAGTTTGTAGATTGTTTATCAACATCAGAAA
This sequence comes from Owenia fusiformis, assembly GCA_903813345.2. Classification (NCBI taxonomy): domain Eukaryota; kingdom Metazoa; phylum Annelida; class Polychaeta; order Sabellida; family Oweniidae; genus Owenia; species Owenia fusiformis. The sequence goes on from CAIIXF020000465.1 coordinate 9,565, forward strand.
CATTTGTAGTTTCCTTAAAAGTCACAGTTTTGGTTTCATTGTCATTGTTTGACATAAGTGACTGGTTATATGTAGGTATGTCACTATACTGATTATCAGAGATCATTATTGATTCAAATTTCTCACTAGTTGGTATTATATGCTTACGATTGCGTCTGTACAAACCATCACCAGTTGGAGATTTTACAATATATGATCTTTCACTATGCTGTGCTTCAATGATACCAGGTTGCCACTTTTCATTGAGTTTGAATCTAACTGTTTTACCATCACTCAAAGGTTTTAGATCCCTTGAAGTCCTATCATAATAAAACTTCTGCTTCTCCTTTCTTTTCACCATTTTAGCATGAACAGACTCTGATGAAACAATATTTGGTTGTAACAAAGACTCATGCACCGGTAAAAAGGATTTTAACCTTCTGCCAAAGAGTAACTGAGCTGGAGACAAGCCTACTTGATCAATAGGAGTGGTACGGTACTCAAGTAAAGAAACAATTGGATCCGAACCTGTTTCTTCAGCTTTTTTCATTAGGTTTTTTACCGTTTTGACACAATTCTCGCTCTGACCATTGCTTTGGCTGTGATGAGGACTCATCGTTTCATGTTTAAATCCCCATTCATTAGCAAACTGTTTGAATTGGTACGAATCATAACATGGACCATTGTCTGAGAATAACACATCAGGTATACCATGACGTGCATAGATAGACTTAAGACCTTGAATCACACTGGCAGATGTTTTGTTTTTCAAAAATTGAACTTCAGGGTATTTTGAGTAATAATCTACACAAATTAGATAATCCCTATTTGCATATTCAAATAAATCTGAACCAACTTTTGACCACGGTCTCTTTGGTACTTCATGTGGAATGAGCGTTTCTTTTTGATTGTTTGATCTGTGATTTTGACAAGCAGAACACTGAGAAACTATATTCTCTATATCAGTATTCATGTTAGGCCAATACAACACATCACGTGCTCTTTGTTTACATTTTTGAATTCCCAAGTGTGACTGATGTATGAGCCTAAGCATTTCTGATCGCATTGATTTTGGAATTATGACACGCTTGCTTTTGTAAAGAATACCGTCATAGCACGATATTTCATCGCGAAAATTCCAAAATGGAACGACACTCTCCGGAACTAATGACCTAGATTCTGGCCATCCATTCATGACAATAGACATGAGCATTTGAAGTTCATGATCATTTCTTGTTTCAGTTTGTATCTGTACATATTTACTCTGTGAAACGGGTATCATTTGTAACATATTGACCTCAAATTCATCAATTCCGTCATCATCCGGTATTTCACTTGGACACGATCGGGATAGCATATCAGCTATGATAAGTTCTTTGCCGGTGTAATAGATCTAAGTGTCCCCAGTGGCCAGTGTCCGGGGGACAGCCAACCCTAGGGATGCTTGTCCGTCGGAC
>CAIIXF020000466.1:0-10912 GCA_903813345.2 Owenia fusiformis
TAGCCGTATACCAATGCGCATAATATACATTTTTACTTTTAGCTTGTCCAATCGCATGGTTTCAAATCTTGGCATAACTCAACAGAAAACAGGTCATTAATAACATTTGTTCCTTAACCCGCATACAACACACCGGAAACCATTACAATGGTAAAGGCAGATATCCCAGCAAGTATTTTGAAATGTTTGGAAAAACGCCGAAATTAGCTTTGCACTTCGGTTTTTTCCCATTTCTTTGGTTTCATTGACGCTCAATCGGTCAGTAAACCCACCAACATCTCCGATTAATACATGTATCGAATATTGATGACAATAAAATTATCGAAGAAGTGGTATTAAATGCATAATATGTAATTGTTACACATAATTTTATTTTGTATATATGTATTTACATTTGATTTATAAAGAGTTACAATTATACTGTTTTATATGCAATGTGAACTAAAACAATTCATGATGAACCTGATAAGTTAGATTAGAACAAATAATATGATAATTAAAGCTTCTGAATCTATTGATAGAGTTATGGTTGTTTCAAAATATGCTCCGTATGTCGTCAATTTCGCTGAAAACAAACTTGGAGTGTTCAAGCAAAACTGTTCATAACACGGATGCATTCTTCCCCATGGGTAAGGCTCAAAATTTTGCAGCCGTTTCTGGTGAGAGTTCTGCAATTGTGGTAGGGTTATTTTCATACACATTATCATTTAACTGTTCAAATAACCCCATAGATAGAAGTCAGGGGCATTGAGATCAGGATTGTGGGAGGACCATGGGTTCTCCGTCCTAGGAGAGATAATCTTCTCATAGAAATGACTAGTGAGCCAGGCTATGCTATCATTAGAAGTGTGAGGAGTAGCTCCATCATTCTGGAACCACTGTCCTTGTATGTTCTTGATTATTAAAACGATGCCAAATTGATCCAACATTGATCACATATTGAAGAAATGGAGGGTTGCATTTTTTTGGGGTCATCCTGTACATGGAATGATTTTAATATATCATCTGAAATTCATCTTTAAACTTGGGCATTGCCCCCACCCCGTATACATTTTATGTATACCTTGTGTAGGCATTTACAATTTGATTATGTTATCAAATAATAATTCCAAATACATTTCTTTTCGTCAACTTTGACTTGTGTTTTAGAAAAAAGCTAACTATTCAAAACTTCTACTAAAAAATGTTTGATATTGTAATAACTAGATATTATTTGAAAAGTTTACAATATAATACACATTGGACAGCATCATGCACACCTTAGACGGTGAATCGATGTTTTGGAAAGGTAGATTTTTAATAATAGATAGTTCCGATAAATCCTGCCACCTTTTGGTAAATCAGAGAAATTTTGATACATTAGCTAGTTCATGTCATAGGTTGTATTTTTTGAAATTAGCAATAAGTCAATCATGTTTTGCATGGACAAACATCCACAATATCCTTACAACCAATGTAATCATCAATTTAGCCAATATATCAACATTTTTTTGATATATCAAAAGGAAGGGTATATTCTCTCTTAATACAGTATTGTTAGGATAACCGACCACAATTGGTTTGATATATCGTCCAGCCTGCATCTTGTTATTCCATGTATTGCGTTGTACAACGTCCCCATCGAGACCTGTCGTTTACTATGCATCTGGAAAAACAATAAGTTAAGTAAACAATTGTCATTTAATTTTATCTTGGGCATCTCTGATTTGAAGGTGCAACAATTGGTGCAGGGGGGGGGGCATTTAACGATCATCGACCAGCGTCAAAATATATTTAAGTTTGGATATTTCATCAAGTTTAACATGTATTTTTTATTATCTTCAAAGAAACCCTCTGGATGAATATCATTTTAGCTGACATTCCTCTTGAAACATGATTGATCTTAAAAATCTATAAGTGGGACTCCTTTTATAGAAGCTTTGAACTGAATTTACACTTCTTAACGCTGACATTGATAGTTTATCCATATGTTTTAAGAAAATAGGTATGTCAAAGAAGATGTTAAGCCAGATATTGACTTTATAGCTCAGAAAAAATAAAAAAAATCGAATTTTTCTCTACAGTCCTTGTTGCCCCTTTATAGGTGCAACACTTAGGGCAGGGGGGAATTCAATGATCATCGACCAGTGTCAAAATATATTTTAGTTTGGATATTTCCATAGGTTCTGGACCGATATAAAGATGATAGCACCACCAGAATCCAGTATGAGAAACATAGATAAACACAGATCGATTACCATGTCATCTTTATTTAAAAATGATTTCTATCGCCGATAGCCTATGTAGTTAGTAGCTCGTAAACTGTGCATGTTTTTTAATTACCAATACCATGTCTTGGCGCCATTAGACTACGGTTTGAGCGTGGAGATTGGAATATCTAGTGCCAATTTGGTGGTGAAATGTAGTCAACGATGTTTTTTTTATTTCATTTTCAGGGTGTCCTTATGGCAAGTGTTGTAAATACGGGAAATTGTATTGGCCAGTTGGTGGAAGGCACTATCAATGCAAAGTTTTACCTGATGGAGATATAGAAAGTAAACAATGCCCATATGGTGAAGTGTTTGACTTGAAGAAATGTGGCTGTGTTAAACCTGGTAAATAAGAAACGAGGTTCACAAATTTCCAAACATTCAAGCTACTAGTATTATATTTGCAAAATTAGATTTTGTGCATCAGTTTCATTTTGAGACAACGCTGAAAAAATGTTGATATTATTTTTTATAAAAAACTACAATTCGTGTTCTCATAAAGTATATTTGTATACCTCAGTATTTATACTTGATCTATATACAATAATGGGTTCGTGTAAATTGTTAATATTCTTTTTTTATTAAACGCATTTGCCTTCTCATCTCCTCATTATAGGAATATATTGTATTAATTGTGTTTTTTAAAATGAAAATTCAATTCATGTAACATATTTGTGTTTAAATAGCTACAGGTTGCAAATGGTCACCATTTGGTGATTGGGAATACATAGATCAGTGCTCTAAACCATGCGGAGGGGGATATAGAAGAAAACGAGGAACACGCATTAAACAAATCAGCCATGACCCTAATGACAAATGCGAAGGAGATGAGCATAAAATAATCAGCGTGCCATGCAACATAGATCCTTGCGGTACGTAAATTACATCCACATACTTCTAAAAATTAAAAACTGCACGATCAAACTAATTTTCAACTCTCTCTATTCTGTCCAATTGATTAGTATTTTAATCTTCCTATGAAAAAAGAGTTGACATTTTTACCTTAACTGTTTATAGTGATATTGTGCGAGGCTCCTTTGCCATATGCACCAGCCAATGGATATAGGTGTGCGGACAGTGATACAGAACCGTATTATCCAGGAGAAGTTATCACATACAAATGCGACAGATGTTACGAGATTGTATGGGGCGATGATGATATTAAGTGTAATCCTACTGGTCACTGGGATGATCCCGTTCCGACTTGTGGAAGTAGGCTTTTCAGACATAATATATATCTTAACGTAGAACGTACTTGATAGTCTGTTCACAAAATAAATGTGAACAATTCAAGAAACTAGTTTACTTATCAGACTTACATTGAAATATGCCTTTGTCCTGGTTATTTTTAGAAATAAGATGGCCAACGGTTCAAGCCCCTCATAATGGTTACATACTATACGCTGACAGGAATTGTGATGTCAGAACTAAGTTTGCTTGTAACGAAGGATATAAACTTGTAGAATATGCTGAGATCATATGTTTGGTGACCGGAAAATATAATTACGATCCACCAAGATGTGTCCTAGGTACAATTTAACATTATTTACGAAATAAAGTACATTTTTTCGAAATGATGCAGTGATAAGTGGCATCTTCCTTAAATACTCATTAAGATGCCCTTGGATCATTTTTCACTTTCCACATTAAAAACAATTATAATGTAACTTAACAATGCGTAAATATCGATATATGAATTTCTTGTAAAATGTTTTTCATATAGCAACATTTCATTATTTCAACATTTTATTTTTCTGATTCGACATTTGACTTAAGAATTCGCCTTCTTACATACTAGCATTGTTAACCATAGGAACTCCATTTTTACAAACGTATTGCGCAAGCTTACACTTCGCTTTTAATCCATACGTTTATAAATATGCACATTATATTTTAGACATTCTAGATTACAATCTAAACAGAACCAATTTCAAGGAACGACATCCAATAAACGATAAAACGCGGAGGCACAAACCTGTTAATTAATACCTTTTCGTGACATCGTCATGTTAATGCTGTGTCTTCTTTACTTTTCAGAATGTCCTCCCGGAAAATGTTGCAAAAATGGGAAATGGTATTGGCCAATTGGTGGAAGGGGATACCAATGCAAGGTTTTACCTAATGGACCTGTAGAAAGTAACCAATGCCCATATTGCCAAGTGTTTGATGTGGAGAAATGTGATTGCGTTGACGTTGGTACATGATAATCATTGCATATCTAGTTATATTTAGATTGTGAAAATGCTCTCGTTTGTGACTATTTTGTCAAATTTGTATTTCTTTTCCATCTTAATAATGGCGCCTTCGTAACTGTAATGCCATTGTAGGACCATTATCATATGGAATACGCGGTCATTATTATAAATTACAGTGAACACTTTTGATATAGCTGAGAAGTTTCGCAATCCATAATTTACTCCAGTTTTTCATTCTTAATTATTACGATATCTCAAAATCAATTACTTAAATGAAAAAAATTGAGCAATAATGTAAGATAGTTTTTTTAAAACTAAAATCACGCATTTCTAAATTTTAAATATTTCAATTAACCAATTTACTCATTAATTATTTCAAAATATAACTTTATTCCATTAATATTATTGTAGAGATACAATGTCAAGCGGTTCAAGCCCCTGATAACGGTTACATAGTATACGCTGACAGGAATTGTGATGGCAGAACTAAGTTTGCTTGTAACGAGGGATATAAACTCTATTATGGCTATGCTGAGATTATATGTTTCCATATGGAGAATGGAAAATACAATAACGATCCACCAAAATGTAAACTAGGTATTGTGTTTTAAAACAAAACAATTGTTTTATGTAAATAACTGCAAAAAATGATAAAACGTTCACTGAAATGACAAATGACTTAATGTGACAGCAAGGGTAAATGAGAAAACGAAATTAATTTTATACCAAATCTTTCCAAACAAGTTTATATCCCCTCCCATATGAAGAGTTAGTCGGTTAGTAATATTTAGCTCCTTTCTGAATAAAACCGACGAAGCCATTTTGCATAGTTTTGAGTTACCGATACCATTATGCCTTAATTACGCTAAACTTGTGCTTATTAAATGTGTTTCCATATAAAACATGCTCGATGAAAACATATTCATATTTGTATTCCGTTAACGTTTAAATAGCGGTCCCGTGTTAATAGTTTTAATCAGTCTCTAGGAAACACGATGCCATCTCATGCCCTCATTATGGTATACATAGAGGTTATATTAATTGCATTTAATAAATATTCAATTAATGCAAAATATTTATGTTAGAATAGCAGTGCCTAATTCTATAGGCCTGCAAATATCCCAAAATATGTGTTAAAAAGGGGTTGTTTAATGCACAAAATGGTACACGGCTCATAATACACCATTTTAAAGCTGTTGACCTTGGGATTTCAGAAATGATATTTTAAAAAAAAATTATCCCCCCGTTTTTTCAAAATCAGCTTGTTTCCATGGCAACCATTTTGATTTATTATAAATTTGTCTTAAAATACTTAATTGGCCATTGTTCAGCCATACCTTTACCGATTTTTATGATTTTTATACCATATGATCGGCATTTTGATGCTTATTAAGAAAATCTGTATTTTATGCAAATTAGCCAATTTGCATATTTATTGTGATGTCATAACTCTTTGTTTTAATACGAAAAACTTGGGTATAAGCGCCTTCTTAATATACAAATCATGTTATAATGGGTATTTTACCAATTATCAAATATGTATTGTATAACCGAACATTAAGAGATTAAAAAAGCTTCAAAACACTATATATTTCTGTTCTGTAGGGCCTATTGTACTAATGTACTATTGTACTGTTGTATATTATACTGGTATGTTGAGGATTGAGGTATATAGATTTTACGATAGTCTGGGAGCAAAAGTCCAAATAAGAGGTTCCGTGTCCTTTTTAGAGGCGAGCTAAGCGACATACGTTTTTATGACCTATACGTGATACTTACCAAGAAAAATGATGTTGGCAATTCTGGATCTGCAACGGCGTTGCTATGGTAACCAAGTAGATAAGCCACGCCCACTTTTAGGGGCTCTTTTCAGTGTTTGGCCCATATCTTCGTCATTATTGCTCAGATTTCGATGAAATACACACCAAATGGAAGGTAATAGATAATGCAATCAAAATATATTTAGTTGGCAATTCTGAATCCGCGGTAGCGTCACTATGGTAACAAAGTAAATATGCCACACCCACTTTTAGGGGCTCTTTTCAGTGTTAGGCCCATATCTTCATCATTATTGCTCAACTTTAGATGAAATTTGCACCAAATGAAAGGTAATAGATAAAGCAATCATATATTTTATAAAATATGCAATTAGGGTGATTTGCATCTTAATCATGACGTCATAACTGTTTGTTCTTGCATATTTTATCTTAAGCATGATGTGAAATTATTGTCATGGGCCCAACCAGCTTTCAGATGGGGGGGGGGGGGCGATCGTGGCATGAGCAACCCAAAAATGTTTTTAAGATGAGTTTTACAAAAATTGATGCAATTTCCTTCAAAATTGAGCTAGGAGCTTCAAGTCAAAAGCATTTTAATCCAATACTTACAACAGATTGAATGCACTAGTATTTCTTAAATAATTTTTATGTTTTTCTAACCTGGGTAGCATAACTAAGATAAAATTAGTTTTTGTTCAAGAGGCATCCCAAATACGGGACTTAATAGACACAAGTGCCCATGATAACATTTTGGGTGTGTAATTTTACACTGTCATTAACTTAAACTTAGTCTGTTTGTTATAATTCAATACTTAATAGGCAATGGTGGCATTCAAAAGCACGACAGTGCTCCAAAATGATGATCCAAAAAAGCATACCAGTGCCCCATCCCAGTGCCCCAAAGCATTCTAGTGGCCCCTGTGGGCCCCCTAAGCAGCATTCTAGTGGTCCCTGTGGCCCCCCCAAGCAGCATACTTGCGGCTCCTATGACTCACAAAATCATCCTAGTGGCCCTCAGATGCCCCAAAAAGCATCCCAATAGCCCCCAGATGCCCCCCCCAAAAAAAAGCATCATAGTGGCCCCATGTGGCCTCTAAAAACATCCTAGTGCTTCTATGAGGCCCTCAAAAGTATCCTAGTACCCCTCTGTGACCCATGACATCAACCCAGTGCCCCCCATGTGGCCCCAAAACTTTGCCCAGAAAAGAATCTCAGTGGCCCAAAGTAGCCTCTTAAAGCACTCCAATGGCCCCAAGATCATTCTAAATGCCCCAAAAGCTTCCCAGTTCGACCCCAGTGACCCCCCAAAAGCATACTACTAGTGACACACAGTGGCCCAAAAAAGCATCCTAGTGGCCCCCAAAAGCATCCTATCGACCCCTGTGGCCCCTAAAAGCATCTCAATGGCCTCTAAAAGCCCCCCGTGGACTCCAAAATCATTCTACTTGCCCCCAGTGGCCTCAAAAGCTTCCCATTGCCCCTGCCAGTGGTCCCCAAAAAGCATTCTAGTGACACCCAGTGGCCCAAAAAAGCATCCAAGTGGCCCAACTATGCCCCTTAAAAGCATCCTAGTGGCCCCCGAAAGCATCCCTTGGCCCTTCTGTGGTCTCAAAAACCATCTCAGTGGCCCCAGGTGGCCCCTAAAAGCACTTCAATGGGCTCCAAAATCATTCTAGTGGCCCCCAGTGGCCAAAAAAACTTCCCATTTGCTGCCCCAGTGACCCCCCAAAAGCATACTAGTGACACCCAGTGGCCCAAAAAGCATCCAAGTGGCCCCATTATGCCCCCTATAAGCATCCTTGTGGCCCCTAAAAGCATCCTAGTGGCAATCGAAAGCATCCCATTGGCCCCCTGTGACCCCAAAAAGCATCTTAGTGGCCCCTGAAAGCATCCTATTGGCCCCCAGTGGCCCCCAAAACCATCCTAGTGCCCCCCCCCCCCCCGAGGCTGCCAAAAGCATGCAAATGGCTCCTCATGGACATAAAAAGCACCCTAGTGGCCCCCTGTGAACCCATAAAGCATCCCAGTGGCCCCCCCTCAAACGTATCCCAGTGGAGCCCCGTGGCCTCCAAATGCATCCTAGTAGACCCCTTGTGGTCCCAAAAGACATTTAAGTGGCCCTGATGGCACCCAAAAACATGCAAGTGGCCCTCAATAGCATGGCAGTGACCCCCTATGGCATCAAAAGATATCTGCAAAAAACAAATGACCTTGAACTTGCTGAGGAATCTACTATTCTAGTATCTTCTTTTCTAAGAAATATAAAGAACTAATGATACAGTGCTGACATCTTCCAATATACTAAAAAAAACGTGCCATATTTGGGACATAGACACTAATGGGTTAAAGCCCTTCTTCTATCTAATGGTTCTATCTTTTTTGTTATAGTGGGGGGGGGGTATGTTAATCCAATATGATGTTGGTGAATATGCCAGGTGAATCATATGGACACAAAACGTATTATTTTAATCAGTATGAAATATCAAACAATCCCTTTTTGAGAGCTGGTTGCAAACATCCTTTTTACAAGTTGAAAATTACCGAAATATATTATTGTAACGGTCTGCTAAACGAAATTATTAATGCATAAAGCTTTCGCAGTTGCGGCAGTATGATATTTTAATGTCTATTTCACTGAAACACAAAAACGGAGCAACACTTTAAATATGAATCCTGTGTGGTAGACTAATCGGAAATAAACCGGTTTTGTAACTACGAGGAAGCAAACCTTGACGGAAAACGCAATTCGAACGCGAGTTTAAAACTATTATCTGTAATCTGATTGGTTGATTTTATATCAACTCACGATTGAATCGAATGTTAGATCGCCAGCGTTGTAGGGCGTCAGACGATATCTGGAGGCACGACTACAAGGTAGGGCTATGCACATTTTCTAGGTGAAAGGATTCCTGTTCATGGACTTGATGTGACATCGGGATAAAGACTTCAACGACGATAGACAGCAATGAGCAACCTAAGATAAAAGATTCGTAAGCTGTGAATCTACAGCAGTCCGTTGGGGTGCCGTAGAAGCTGGAATTCGTTGATCGAAGAAACTATCACCGTGGGATTTCAACACACAGTCAGCCAAGTTCCCCGCCATCTCGAGCAGAACTTTCCACGCCCACTTGAAGGACGATTTCCCACAACCATGTGCCTTATATCGTCTCGCATAGCTTTTATTATATTTTAATAGACATTTTAAATAGACATTTCTGTAGCTCTGGTTTAAAGTACATTTTACATAGACAATTCTATAATAATTGATTAGATTACTAGCATCATAAATACCATTGTTCTTTCTCTCAGTGCAATATTACTATTTTGATCATACTGTTCTCTATGTTGATTTTAAATAAATAAACCTTGTACATATTGTTATATTTTACATCACTTGTGTTGCATATGTGTTGTATGTTGTATTTGATATATTAGGTTCTGTTTAAAAAAAGTCCCTTTCCCCTCCCCGTTTCGTCCGGTTACATTTGGTGGCAGCTTACAGACAGCAACAACTACGTCTGCGTCTCCGGCCTGAAAAAGAGGGGGAAAGGTGTCTGCAAGCAGAAACCAGAGATCTGCATTTCCGGCCAGGAACACAGCAACACGAGGTAAACCGCTCAGCCATACGCATTTCGTACGCATAGTGAAGCTACGGGATATCCATCCACAGTTTCCTGCAAGTGACTTGGTTGCCGATCTACAGTTGCTTCAAATTTGGAATTCAAGATTGAGCAAGTTATGGTGAGAGTCAAGATCGCCATTTCCTTTGTGCTTGATCGTGACGTCATCCAACGGTAGTATCATATATGTACGGTAACCAGTAACCAGGTACATTGTAGTTCAAATATGTAAAGTTTGTAAAACACTGTTAACTTTTTGTAAATCTTAAAGTTAGTGTAAATGTAGTGTAAACTCTAGTATAGCTCAAACTAGTGTAAAACGTACTGTATCATGTATGCATGGATGCATGCGTAGCTTTATTGTAGGCCAGGGATTTGTAGGTCTTATCGCAAAAAGCGTAACCCAGTAAACATACAGGAGTACGGCAACACGACCTCAAGAAATCCAGTAGATTTTATGCAATGCTGCATGTAATTTCGAGTCAACGCGGTCCAGTGGTTTCAGCTATCATCTAGGAATTCAGCAAGTAGCAGTGTATTCGACACTCCAATGCAGTGCAGCAACGTTGATTCATGCTTCAGCGTACTTCGGAGAGCTGTTCCATCGAGCTAGTGCAGTCCAGCAGAGACGTGCAGTATTAAGTGCATCTCTACAAAGAGCCATTAGCAGTGCAGTGTAACGACGCTGTAGTGAGGCAGTGCAGTTCGTGTACCCTTGCTGATGCTGAGTATGGTAATGCAATGGAATTTTAAATGTGTTGAAATGAACAGTTTATACGTTTGCTGAACTGTCGAATTGTTATTTATGTGAAGATATTTTACCAGTATTTTATATGATCGTGTATTGTCACCAGTAGCTATTGAAAATTGATGCGACTCATTGTATAACTCGCCACAGTTTTAGATGTACAAGCCCAGTAAGGACATTTGTAACTATTCTATATTCTCATCAGTTTTAGGTTATTGTATATGTAACCAGTTGTAGGTTGTATTGCTGATGTTCGCATTGGATATTTCAATCAGTGACCTTCAAGCAGTGACCCTGAGCAGAAACCTCAATAACTTCAAGC
>CAIIXF020000467.1:0-10512 GCA_903813345.2 Owenia fusiformis
CTATATATCCCACAACCATATTCTAACGTGAAAAGAAACAATGTCTAACATCCCCCTCCCCCCTCCAATCGGGAACCAATATCACAATCATACCAGAACCAGAACACCAAGGGACATTTCATTCATACTGAAGTCATTACAATACATGTTGAAGAAAAATTGAAAAAATTGATAGCCAATACTCATAACATTAAAAATAGTTGTAGATACTAGTACTCATAAAAGATAGAGTATTCAGTCTCAAATGATGTGGGATAGATAAAATCCAGTCTCGAAGTCCATAGGCAATTCAAAGGGTCAACATCCGTTCGCAAAGCCGTCATCATAATCCATAAAACACAACAATTCACAATGGTCATGGTAGACACACTTGTTAAAAATGGAACTCTCAGTGATTTTGTGGCCAGGCCTTGGACTAAGCCATCTTATGATGGCCCATAAAAGGGATTCAGACAATGGAATAAAAACCCTCTTGACAGAGAAGTTCGGTAGAGGAGTGCGAGTAACTAAGGACAAAAGAGTCATTGATAAAATTCATGCCTATTTTGTGCAGAGTGCAAGTGACTAAACTGTAAAAACAATATGAATGATACATTATATACAGTGTGTCAAATATGTCTTTTATTATCTATATACAAATGGAAAAAATATTTATGAAAGAAAACCTGAAGTGAGAGAGCTATATATTATTGTACATATGACACAATGAAATTGTGTGCAGAAAATTTTACTGTGGTTGAATTTTGAAATGATTATACTTGTACTTGTCTGCATAATTCCCCCAAAATTTCAATTTGTTTGCTCAATAATAAACATCTATGTTGTACTCTCTAATGTTTATTGTCACTTATGTAAAGACTATTTCACATTATAAGCCACAATATTATCAAAGGAAAAAGTATCTCGAGCAAGGTGCCAGCTAAGCTCAGTTTTTAAAAATGTAATTCATTGGATTATTTGGATTCATAGGAGTATATGTCACTGTGTTATTTATGCTGTCATGTGGAATGTAATAATATACTTTGTGATTTTTATTTATTACATACATGTTTATTAATTCATTTATGAATTATTTATAATATATCTATTCGAACACAATTACAGTTTTCATTCTTGACTATCCCTGTCATTTTTTTGAAGTAATGTAATAGTCATATATTACTGTGTTATTTTACATATTCAATGACAATTCTTATTTATAAATTATATAAATGTACATTTACTGTAGATGCGTTTGACTTTGTTGCTAAGGTAGTAACCAAAGCAACCAATGTAATTAAGTATTTTCAGCATCCATTTGTAAGCTAAAGACACATTTAATCGGTGCAAAGGTGCATGGCATAGCTAACTATCGGTTTTAATCACAATACCAAATTCACTTTCATCACTACCACCTGCCCTATTCTTGCAAATGGACAATAGTTGGCGAGAGAACAAGAACAGGTAAATAGATTGAAATAAAAAATTAAATCAATTTGGATAATATCTCCTACACAGTTTGTTATCACAAAATAACAAGGGTATATCATAAAATAAAGCCCTGTAAATATTGAATTACAAGAAATATATAGATGGCTACATGTAATTGTATTCATTTGTTTGAAATACTGACAAAAGTAAATTGATTTCATGATTTATCAAAAAGTGTTGGTTAAATCGATTTAAAACTCCAATGACATATACAAATCTTCTTGTATTGGCTTGAATAGCTATGAATATCATCAGTATCATTTGAGATAGAATGTAAGAATAAAACATACAAATATTTTGTTCCAGATACATGCTCATGAGGACATAGATCAGTTGTTTTCAAGGTATTATAAAATATATTATGAATTGGTTTTCAACAGAATGACAGGAGGGTATGAAACTACCCACATTTCACACATAAGTTTCGCATTGGGTTTTCAAAATTGGAGAAAAAATGCTTCCAGTAAACATTCCAATAAAAATCTTATTTTGTACTTTTCATGTATGATTTAAAGAAATAACTCAAAAATAAAAACATGAATATCAGCATACATGTTGATAATTTAATATAAAATGGAATTCATCATAATTATGGCAGTAATGAATGTGAACATTTTCCCACAAATTATATTTCTATTGGAATGTGTTCTTGAATAATCTATTTCATACCTCTTTTTCTTATGACTGCTTCTGTTTAATTTAAATGAAATTTAACATGTTTTATGCATTAATCATATTCAAAATTAATTTCTTCTTCAAATATAATACTAAGACATAAGAGAGGCATGACACTGCTCATTTTGAAGTTCTCGTGTTTATAACACAGTAGTTGCATACCCTTCTCTTGAAAGCCCATGATTAATACAAAAGCAAATATGTTCACATATAAATATCCAGTGACTTAAATTACATACCATAGACTGCATATTTGAGAATTATGTTAATACAAAGATTAAAATGTATTATTCATTTTGTAACAGTCTGCAATTTGCAATATGCTAATATAAATCAGGGGAGATTCTTTGAGTGTATGTATTTTATGAACAAGATATACCTTAAGCGTCTACTTTGTTGTAGCTTTGGCCGTAAATTGAGGAAAACAATTCCAGGACAATTGAACAGCTCATGGATAACTACGAGCATTGTGTTGAGGGAAAAGAAGCCTCTGTCTGATTTTGTTGATATTTAATTGGCGAATACTACCATCCTCCGATCACAAGGCGGTCTTACCCTTTGAAATGAATGTTGACCTTTACTTTCTGAAGTGACATTTAATGTCTGTCTAACTGTTTACTATATTTGATACCTAAAAACATTGGTAATTCCCTTTACTATCTGTATTACCCATAATATTAAGTCTGTATTTTCTTGAAATATATTTTGTATAATAACAACATATTGCAGTTGTTGAATAAACTACTGTACTTCTTGTTTATTATTATACATAGAGAAACTCATTGCTTATTGTAGGTGTTAAAAGAAAGGTTACTTCACGTCCCCCAGGTTATAACCACAATCCCTGTAATGAAAAAGGACGATTGCTTCTTCACTCTGGGGGGTAATCACATTGTAGCAGTTTGCCAGGAATTACTACAAGAGTGGCCAGAAAATGATAGTCTTAAGGGAAAAAACAGCCCCCCCCCTAGTCAAAAACACAATTAATGATATATCATTCTAAAGATAATTCTCTGTTAATACAACAATTTCAAACCATATAAAAAGCAAAAATTTATCCGGACTACTGGCTAGGAGGTGATTTTTGGCCCACCTTGTATGTCAAGATAGCTTAAAGATAATAATGAATAAATATTGTCAAAAATGAGTGCCCAGGCTGTTAAAAGTTATGTACTGCTAAAGTTAGAGGACAGAAGAAAGATGCAAGTAAACAGTTTCATGTACATAATTGTCAAAGGACATTAAATTACCAATTACCTAGATATTGACTTATGACCTAGGAATGACTTTGACATCAGGTCACCAAATCATGGGCCACCAAGGTATGTGATAATTGTTTGAATAACTTCAATTCACATTCCAATATGTTATACTCTTTGGTGGCACTTTAATGTATCTTAATTCACATTCTATAATTAGATATTTGAAGTTGAACATGTTTATGTGATGATCAATGATTTCGCCAGATAATACGAAGGCCATGAGTCAATTTCAAGATAATATAAAATGTACATTGTTTTTCCTGATTAAAAGATGCAAATATGAGTACCATCATGGTACTAATTTGAGCATAATAAAACTTTCCAGATTAAAAGATGCAAATATGAGTACCAATCTTGGTACCCATTTGGGCACAATAGAGCTTGCCTGATTCAAAGATGCGAATATGAGTACCATTCTTGGTACTCATTTGTTCAAAATAAAACTCCTGATTAAAAGATGCAAATATGAGTAGGATCATGGTACTCATTTGAGCAAAATAAAACTTTCCTGATTAAAAGATGCATATATGAGTACCATCATGTTACTCATTTGGGCGCAAAAAAACTTTCCTGATTAAAAGATGCAAATATGAGTACCATCATGGTACTCATTTGAGTAAAACTAACCTTTCCTGATTAACAGATTGCATCCTTTTAATCAGGCAAGTTCTATGGTGTCCACATGAGTACCATGATGGAACTCATATTTGCATCAAACACTAGGTATTCCTCATAAGAAAAAAGATTATATTATCATTGCCATTAGAAAGATGGGTCTAGTAAGGATATGTATACCTTGAAATTAACTTGATAATTAAAATTTAATTTGTGTAACAATTTCAAAGGAAATGTCTTTTAACTTGATGTTGTGTAGTGTTGCTATGGAAACAGACATTGAGAATATGATGGCCAAATAACCATTTACCTGTATTCAAAATCATATGATTTTTTAGAAATATATTCTAATGAATGAATGAATATTGTTTTTCACATTGTTTAATTAATAATTGCTCTTGTAATCGTTTTAGATAAATAGGTAGATAGAACATGTTACATTACTATGGAAACACATATAATTCAGAATTGCACCATTATACATATATTTTATGTTATAAATATGTTAATCAAATATGCATACAGCTTTGTTTAATACTATGCCTTCGTAATAAAAATCATCTGGACTGATAATTCAGGTATGTTTTGTCAATAAGGTCCTACGGTCCTAATTATTTGAATTCTCTGCTAATATAAGGCAATAGAATTGGAAATATTCTTACTTTATTACAGCCCAGTGTTTGACAAAATTTGCCCAAGTGAATATGCCCAATTATTTTTATGATTAATGACCACAAACATTCCTTATAATTTATGGTCAATAGTATATAACTGAATCAAATCAAATAATCTGGTTTTAAGTATAATATTCCATTCTCTTTTGCATTCTCCTTGATGCAAGCAGAATGTCTTGAACAAAAGAATATACTATTCTATGACATCACAATCAGCTCCATTGCCATGGGCCAGTTGCTTTCAAATCAAATGAATGCAGTGATGCAGAAGATGTCTGAAATGTGATTCTATACTTCACTAAATAGCATATTGTAAACAACTTGGCCATGCATCCAAAAGAACAAAGTACGCCTAGAAGAGGAAAGGAGTGTTGCTTTAGAATGCATCATTAACATTTATGATAGAGATTTCCAGTAGGCCTATATATCTTACAGACTAGGTAGAAAAGTTAAATGAATACATTGATGCAAGATGAAGCTTGAAATGTGATTCTATACTCCACTAGATATCGTATTGTAGACAACTTGCAACTGGACATGGGTCCAATAGCACAGAGTACGCCTAGGAAAAGGAAAGGAGTTACTCTAGAATGCATCACTAATACATTCATGGTAGGCATTTCCTGTATCTCTTTAGAGACTCATTGGAAAAGTAAAAAGTCAAATGTGTGAATTAAAGAGCATCCATTAGAGTTACTGACAAAGGTATTTTTTTTGCTTTATGATATGAAGGATAGGTCGTTGAATGCTCAACAGCATTCGAACAAGGCAGTCATTAAGAATCACTAACCCAATTTGATATAAACTGAAAGTGAATTGGCCCAGTAGATTATAATATAAGATCATCCCTTAGATTTGTTATGCTCTTAGATGTTTCTCTTTTCTGTTTGCGATACTGTAGTATTCCCTATATAACAAATAGAAAATACTATGATTTTTTAGTTGTACCAAAATATTGTGGCAGATTTGTTTGAAATAATAACCAAAGATTCTGTGAAAACAAAGCATTTTAAATCATCAATGTCAAGACAGCACCAATCATAACATCCAACACACATACACTCAGATGTATGCTAAGGAAGCATGCGAAAGTTTCACTAAATGCTAAGGAAGCATGCGTAAGTTTCACTAAATAGAAAATTCATGTTTATAAAGTATGTGTATGAGTTTTCAGGTGAACCATTTCATGCATCAATCTCAAATTTTCAGGAACGATGCTTCGTATACAAATATCAAAGTGATTCGTTTTTGGTCATTATGGGTTAATATAAGGGTGACTTTTTTGGATTTGCATCATGAAATCTTGTCTCTTCAACCAAATCGTGTTGGTATGAAAAATTAATATAGGGTCATCCATTGATTGGGACATGTTGCATCTTTTGTGTCATTGCAAAATATGTTGACTTTATTTTACATAAAAGGCAACATGTTATTTAATTTTAATGTTAAATGTATAATCACTGTTCCACAGCTGGATGACTCTAACTGCAGTTAGCTTCATTCAAGATGGTTGCAGAGATTCTTTCGTTTTCGATACACCTCCGATTTCAGCTAAACGAATTTGAATCTGGATTCCAAATGTTTCGGCACGCAAATTAATAAAGCTCCGATGTAGATAACCATAAATAAATGCTAAAACAACCGCAATATTCGAGAATTTAAAAGAAAATGGCCTACTTAGAATGACTCTACGTCATCATCAACTTCAGTTAGTCATTCTAAAGAAGCTATTTTCTTTAAAATTCTCTAATATTGCGGGTGTTTGGGCATTCATTTGTGGTTGAATACAATTGTAGTTTCATTAATTTGCACAGCGAAACTTTGGAATCAAGATTCATATTAGTTTAGCTAAACTCGGAGTTTACCGAAAACGAAGGAATCTCGGCAACCATATTGAATGAAGCTAACTGCAGTTAGAGTCATCCAGTTGTGGAACAATGATAATTAGAGTAGGCTTTAAAAGAAAGGTAGCTTGTTCCAAGGTTTGAAGAGTGGATTTGGTTGATCAAAATAAGCTGAATCCAAAGGATAGTTTTATTACTGGAGATATAGCATGGGGAACTTTATATTACTTTATATTAAGTTATAATTAAGTTATATGAATGAAGCAGAATACTTTTTAAAAGTCAAGGGTAAACTATTGTAGGTTGAGAGAAGCTTCACCGTTAGAAGTTATACTACTACTAGAAGGAAGAATGAATGTGACACAGGCACAGATAGTTGAGTTAAATGACCTGATGAAGTGCAATATAGTGCATGTATATAAAATAAGTAAAATAGTTTAGTCTCATCAGGATAAATCCCAACATGTTTCTCATCAGGATAAACCAGAATGTTTCAACTTGTCTTTATATTGGCCAATGTCCTACTACAGTGACATATACTTAACAATTGATACCATGAATATATGGATATTATAAAGTGCCATACTATATACTGACACTTTAAGTGCAATATAGTGCATGTATATATGTTTAAGTAAAATAGTTTAGACTCATCAAGATAAATCTCAACATGTTTCTCATCAGGATAAACCAGAATGTTTCAACTTGTCTTTATATGGGCCAATGTCCTACTACAGTGATATATACTAAAACAATTAATACCATGGATATATGGATATTATAAAGTGCCAGTGACAACAGACTGTGAAGATGCAGTATCATACTATATCATGACACTTTGAGTGCAATATACTACATAAAAGGTGACAGGTCATCTCAACCCCAAGTCATCTCAAAGGACGACAGTAGTAGTAGTAGTTTGTACGGGTATAAATATCAGAAATGATGTCACCTGTTAAACCTTTTATATGTACTGTATTTTATAATATTATTAAGGAAAAAAAATTAGAAATAGTGAAGAGAATGTAGTAGACAGTGATTTTTTGAGGATGACGAAATGGTTGTCAACTTGCCTTTCTGTATGGTGGGAGAAGGTTGGAGGTGGGAGAAGGTTGGAGGTGGAAGAAGGTTGGAGATGTAAGTACTCGTGGTCGGAAAACAAAGTGTACTCCTACAACAAGGATCTTCATGTGGCACAATGAGATAGGCCAGTCCTCAAATAGGGAATGTATTATATTGTAATCAAGCTAGAATAAAGGAGAATTGTAAATACAGGGTGACCGGAAAAAAAGGAGACCCAAAAGATTTTGAATAACTTCCTTAATAATGATGATTTTGTTTTCATCTTTCAGGTGAATAAAGCTGATTCAATGGAATTTGTTGTGGAAATATCATTTTAACCAATATGCCATGGACATTGGAGCAAAAAACATTTGCGGTAGAGACCTATTTTAGGACCAAATCAATAGTATCAGTGCAAAGACAATTCCACAGGCAATTCAGATGTCGTAATCACCCAAGGAAATGTGTAATATTCAAGTGGGTTACATTATCATCCTAAGGAAGTTTTGGGCAGCCCTTGGTCGCCGTAGGAGAGTTAATCGTGCCATACAGTGGTTCCAGCAAGATGGTGCGACTCCCCATACCTCAAATGACTCACTAGATTGGCTAAACCAACACTTTGAAAACAGGATCGTTAGCCGTAGATCAGATAACCCCTGGTCTCCACACAGCCCAGACTTGAATCCCCCCGATTTCTACCTATGGGGCTTTTTGAAAGATCATGTATACGAAAACAACCCCCAGACAACTGGTGACCTTAAGAGGGCAATAACTGCCAAGTGTAATGCCATTACAAGAGCTGAATGTGTTAGCGTAATTGACAATTTTGCCAGACGAATCCAGCTGTGCCTCAGGCTCAATGGTGGCCATTTGGAGCATGTACTCTAAATGATGACAGCTCCTGAACAAGTAAACAAATGTTATTGAAACTTTCAGGAACAAATTTCCATAGAATTGTCCTGGACTGTGCAAAATTTCATTGATGATACTTGTATATTTTAGAAAATATTGCCTATTTCAATGGTCTCCTTTTTTTCCGGTCACCCTGTATATTAAAAAATTTATTTTTTATTTTTTATGTTACAGATGTGAGGACACATCTTTTGAAGTAAAGGGGAGTAATGTGACGATCTAAAATATAAAAATATATATTTTTACATAAATAAAAACTCAGACAAAATTTATCAAAGATAAAAACAGCTTAAGTTATCTCTACAGTTGACTATACCTATAATTCTTTTAAACATTCATTCTTTTAATCCCAAATACAATAATTCCAACAGTATTTTAACAATTTGTTTGAAATTGTATAGGTACTTTCATGTTTTTTTCCCAACATTGAACCATCTTGAAAAATAGCAGATTTTACACATTATTTTACAATTTTGAAAATGGCCACCAATTTTACATGTGTTATTTTATGCTTTTTTACTATAACTTAAAAAGTAATATAGTGATTTGTTCATCTTGATGTACATTTACTAGGTATATATTGTATTTTTGTTAGTTTTTATTTTGCAGTTGACTCTGTGGCTTCAAAAAAGAAACTTAAAGTTCTTTAAGGTGGGATGTTGCTACTGTTGCTACGTATACTGCAGTTAATGAATTTGGTTCAAAATTTATATGAACATTATTCCAAATCTGGTAAGATCCAATGCCAGAAGTTTTTTGCTTATTCATTTATACATATACATAATTTAGTCAATTTCATCAGGCATCATTCAGAAATATCCCTTCCTTTATTTTTTAGCAAATTTGAGTTAAAATTTACGTCACAAGATTTGTCAGGTCAACATTTTTCATAGAAATAGACAATTGTTGTTTCAAATTCCAATTATTTAGTCTTATTTGGCAAGGGTGTTAAGAAATCATAATGGCAATTTAAGATGCAGCTTGCATGTTTATACTAAGCAGGATTGGGCATGTTGCTGTAGAGTGAAGTTTAAGAATTAAATTGTAGGCTGTGGCTCAAGTGTACTTAAGAATTAAATTGTAGGCCGTGGTTAAAGTATGCTTAATTTAACTTAATACCAGCCTGAAGCCTTATTCATAAAGCCAACGTAAATATTTCCATTTACGTACACGTAACTCAATTGTACGTTGGACGTAAAAACCTCTCTCCTTCGTATTCATAAACATATGTGGAAATTGGAGATCTACGTTTAACTTTCTGAAAGGACTTACGTAATGAAAATAATATACTATATACTCCCATATCATTTCCACATGCATTTTCACGTGCATGTACGTATTTGAATATGATTACATCGTTCACGCATGCATAATTTGACACGTTCCTCGTTGTCATGGTTGCTTCTTGATTATTAATACCCCTATATACGTAAAAGCTTACCATATTCCATTTGACTATATTATTTGCATACCTAGAATGCTTGAGGAGATGCCAAAAATGCATTGATTGTCATGGCGAATACTTTGAGAAAGAGTGAGAAAGAGTGAGATTGCACCAGAATTGATGTGCTCCACAAAAGGACTCGCTAGGACTCCTAATGTAAGAGAGGTACACTATGAAGTACCATCACATGAAAATAGGAAGCATGGACTCCATTCTATCCAACTCAAAAAGGGACTATCTCAGCAATTAAGTCAGACCTTACCGAAGGACTACATCCATCAGTTGTCTTCAACAAAAACAGGGAAAAGGGCTTCGTAGGTTCACATCAATCTGGTGAGCAACCACGTTCACGGAGTCAGGTGTATTCACTCAGTACAAGGATGAAAAAATGACTGAGGGGAGTGATCTGTCATATTATGCCAACACTTGTGAGAAGGACTTGCTCATTCAGCATGTCGAGGACAATGAGGAAGATGAAGATCTCTGGTTCTAGGGTAAACATTACATGTTCAGTGACCTGACACGTTTTTGTACCAGTCAAGTGAAGAGCTACC
>CAIIXF020000469.1:0-67512 GCA_903813345.2 Owenia fusiformis
ACTGATTTATCCTTATCCATTTTGTTCAGCTAAAGTAGGTTACTTTCCTATTCATAATCAGAAGATTCACTAACTTGCATACTTAACTTGTTGATAATATGGGCGTCGCCCCCAGTCAGACTTTAACAATGGATATCCATGAGAAATGCTTATGTAATTTTAGTTATTATTTTGAGCATACTTAAAGCATACTAAAACTGCAATATGAATATATTCAAACATATTTTTAAAAAGATAAAAAATTCTCTCACCCCCACCCCCAGGATTTGGTGGGGGGAGGGGATAATTGTAATTTTTTATCGTTCTAGTGGACCAATAAAATGTCTCATGCTCTTAAATCAAAGATAAATGTATACTGATGATATATGGAAAGTTTTACGCTTCGTTCCAAGAATGAACTATTTTGACACTATTTATCTCGCTATTATGCTTAACCTAATACAATATATCAATGCAACCGACCGATCATTTGTTCTTACAGGACCATGCTAACTGTTATTCCCGCCCTTTGTGTGATTTATGCGCTGACAGCTCTTGTAGGGCTCACGGTGTATGCCTATTACTCTCACATTCAATGTGACCCTATGGTTATTGGAGCTGTTACTAATATAAATCAGGTAGATTTACTGCAAGGACTCGATGCGCTGAAATTTGGGGATTCATATCATTAAACTTTGTCATTAAAGCATGCATATTATGAAATATAGTTTCAATTTTTAGATATTCCCCTACTTTGTAATGGACGTACTTGCGGTTCCAGGCATACCAGGGATATTTCTTGCAGCTATGTTTAGCGCCGCATTGAGGTGATTTTTAATATTTTAAAATCATTAGTAAAGATCTTGAACTTTCGTGTCTGTGGAGTAAAGATAGGATTGACAATGTTGTAATTCTGGATGCTCTGTTCTTATTTCAATTCCTGGTCTTACGCTTTTGAAAAGATTTTATCGACAGATTTTTCGAGGTTCGTCATAATCATGTTTCTTCTGAAAATAAACCTGAAATATATTTATCAGGATATATTAACAATACGCCGCACGTTTTATAAAGACAAAAATTAATTCAGTGTTAAACTGCTATAAAGCAGACGCGTTGGCGCCACTGGGGGTCATCTAGCAACGAAGGCACGATGTCTTCGTTTCAGAATATTTTCCAAGCAATGATTTGGATCATTCTATATTCTTTGGCCTTCATCCGAGGTGATTCTCAAGAATTCAACAAGAAATTTACGACCAGTACTTTGGACACATCCAGGGGACACATCGTGTTCGTGTCCAAAAACGTTCAAGTGCAATGTTTTGGGAACGAGTCTAGAATAAGATAAAAGCCCATTTTGACTGTTTTTATTACCCGAACTGTATTTCAGTACGATATCATCACTTGTTAATTCCCTTGCTGCAAATATCTGGGAGGACGTTCTTAGAGATCGCTTTCCTAACGCAAGCCTTGCTAGGGCGACGCATATTACAAAGGGATTGGGTACGTTATATATTTCTGAATCTCGCTTATTATGGAGTCATCACATTTAAGCCATGTGGGCTTACTGTTCGCTACCGTGTGGATACTTTGGTTGGGATAAGGCATTTATACACAGTGGGCAAAACAAATAGTTTTACAGCAATCTCCCATCACACCAAATAAGTATTCAATTAGTCAAGTAAAAAATTAATGCCCAAAATTAGCCAGCAGGCCACATTGTGGCGAACGGTGAGCCCGCACATCGAATGTGACAGCTACTTTAATTAAAATATAACAGTGCAGTTAAGCTGTGTCTTATGGCTCATCCCAGGGTGAAGATATGCAGGTTTGTTATATTGTTTTAAACATATATTAAAATGATTACAATTTTGCGTTATTTTAGTGATTGTATTTGGGATTTTGTCGACTGTGATGGCGTTTGTTGCTATGAAGATTCCTGGTCAAATCTTGCAGGTACACATCCAGAAAATTTGTTTTGAGTTTCACCGTTACGTAACAATAGAGAATGCTTGTCGAATAGTTACACTATAAGGTAGATTTGCATATCTTTTAAGAAGCTAAGATCTTCAAAAGTTTTTCTCTAACATATTCCACAAATTAGTTACTGTTCATTTTTGAACAGGCTGGATTATCACGCTTTCAAACCTAAGTAAAAAGTAACAAAATACTAAATTATATCGTCTTGTGTTTAGATATATAATTCAGTATCCTTACGTTGTAGTAAAATAGTAAGTGAAAATTATACAGTTTGGACTCTTCCACTCACAGGTCACCGTGGCATTGGGCGGAGCAGTTGGAGGGTCGGTTGTTGGGATGTATTGTCTTGGAGCCTTTACGACCAGCTGCAACTGGAAGGTAAACCAGGATGAAACATTAACAATCAAAAACAGAATAATGACAGAATAGCAAGTAAAATTTCCAAAAAGACGATACTTATATTTTATTATTTTAAACGAATTTTTTCTCTTAATAACCTGAATACTTAACATAACTAATAAATAAACGCTTATTCATTGCACAAAATTTGTCCAATATTTCACTGCGCATGCGCAGAACCATTACTTCCGGTTTTCCAAAGCCTATGGGATTTATAATGGAGACATTTTTCGAACGCTTATAGTGCGAATGATATTGATTTGCCACCTTAGTCATCTCAGGTTTCTATAACTAGACATCAACCTTTACTGATTTAACATGTTTTAAGCAATGTACACATGCACACTTTTCGGCCAATTTGTTTTGAAAAAATCATGAGGAATTCATGCATGACTCCATTGAAATCCATTAGAAATGGCGTCAAAATGGTGAAATGAGGATATTCAACGGTCTGGTAGAGGTACTTAAAATCATATGGTATCTTAGTCATCTCAGGTTTCTGTAACTTTGAAGGTAGATCTGTTTGATTCCTTTGAGATTAGAATCCTCATACCTTTAACTTTTCGGCCAATTTCAAACAAAATATGATAACTTTTGGTGATATAACTGGTTCATTACATTAGAATGACGTCAAAATAAAATAAGACAATCTCAGTTTCTATGGCACTGACGTCATGACGTCAGATTTATCTTAAGATCTCAAATATGACGTCATGTTTAATCAATGAATGACATCTATCGGCTATTCGACCAATTCTGTGCAATGTGAATACGACTGGGGTACAATATCACTGGTCCCCATCTGGTTATAAAGACGCTACTGCTTTATAACAAAATCGATGAACTTCCGTCGAAGGAAAGTTTTCCTTTCATCATTTTCACCAACAATGCAAAGAGGTTGATTTGTACCTGGTGAATTTCGTAACGTCTTGGTTGAGTTGTGTAAACGTCCTGGTTGTTGACGTGAGGAATTCTTATTCGATTATTGGAGCTGCTGGATATATTTGCTCGTGACTGACTAGCTTTCAGTAACCTGATGCTAATATTAACATATGGGTAAAACATTTGCCGGATACAAATCCACATTTTGTTGGTGAAAATGATGAAAATAAAAATTCCTCCGACTAGTATTTAGTTTTCTTTCATTTATATATTTACGGACTTTCTGCAAGTTTGTTATTTGATCGACCATATAAAAGTGGGAGACTATATTTATTCTGTTCATTTATTTTGTTAAATTCAGGGTGTAACAGTGGGAGGATGGGTCGGTTTTGCTTTCTTATTGTGGATCGCTTTGGGGGCGTTCACGATCAAATCCACGAAACACATCCTTCCCCCGGCGTCAACCAACGGATGTTATGTTGAAAACGTCAGCGAACTCTTTAATGGAACTAGTACAACGCCATATTCAACCAATGAATATCAGATTGGCCTCTCCAATTCCAGCACTGTTTCGCCTGTACCAGCGGTCGAGGAGTAAGACGTCATTTTTATTTATATTATCCAAGACTTATAATTTCTAAATTGCTTTGGGGCTACTTGCTTGAATTAATTTTTATTCTCCCCAAGCATGATCTTCATGTACGTAAAACGTATTCATTACATTCTTTACCCTAATGTCTGCAACGCTGTTGTTACCTTTTCTAAGCGTATGGGGGGGGGGTCATTCGGATACCCCTCAGCGAATTTCTATAACTTGTCTGATTTCAATAATGTTGGTATTGTTGTAAACGTTATTTGATGATCATTTTTCAGAAAAATAAGTCCACAAAGGTCAAATCGAGTTCAATATGACCTAGCGGTGCAAATTTGTGACATTTTGTTAAACATTGTTGATTTTCTTTCAAAATGTTTTTTGTGCCAAAATTGCTGTAAATTCTCTTTCAAATGAACAAACTTCAAGACAATGGCTTTTCTAGAACTGAGGTTTTGTACTTTCTAAGATGGCAGGTATCGGGAAAACCCATTGAAATCAATGTAATTGAATATAAAGCAACAATTTCAAGTCACCTTGTTTTTGTCTTTGACATTCATATTTCAAGATGCACTACAAATAACAGAGGCACGAAAACTAGAAACAAGGCACGGGACGTGAACGAGATCACACCATCAAATAGGCAGACACTATGAACCAGGAAAACTGTTCTCCTATTATGTTAACAAATTTCAAGAACAAGAAAACAAGATGGCCGCCCAAAAGTTAATCAGCTCTAGTACTTGATATCCTCTATCATTTGTGCAAATTTGAAGAAAATCCGATGAGCGGTTTTCCTGAAATGGCGATGACAAGATTTTTCGAAAAACCTTCAAAATGGCCACCAGAAAACAAGATGGCCGCCCAAAAGTTAATCAGCTCTAGTACTTGATATCCTCTGTCATTAGTGTAAATTTGAAGGAAATCCAATGAGCGGTTTTACTGAAATGGCGATGACAAGATTTTTCGAAAAACCTTCAAAATGGCCGTCAGAAAACAAGATGGCCACCCAAAAGTTTATCAGCTCTAGTACTTCATATGCTCTATCATCTCTGCGAATTTGGAGAAAATCTGATGAGCAGTTTTCCTTAAACGGCGATGACAAAAAGCGGGACGATCACGATCACGACCACGATCACGACCACGATCACGATCACGACCACGATCACGACCACGACCAGTATGATGACTATATCCCACCGATGGTGTGATAAAAAGTACTATCAGACATCAATGGTTAAGTTATGAGTTATCAATTTGAACGTGAATCGTAAAAATGTCGTTTCTAGAAAAAGGGTTATACCTTCTGATTTATCTTTTATGCATGCACAATATTACATTTTCAAGGGGACCCTTGGACAAGTTTTACTCAATTTCTTACACCTGGTATGGCTTGATAGGAATCATTGTGACGTTTACAGTAGGGATGCTTGTAAGCTTGGTGACAGGTATTACCAGTATTTCATTAAACATACAGCAAAACTAGGCTACGGGTAATCAGTGTTTCAAAGAGTTAAGGCAAAACGGGCCGTAATACCAATTCTGGTTTTAAAAGTATCTAGGATGATGAAAAGATTCAGTATAGTAGTATCAGGTAAAAGTTGTATCAGGGTTTCTGTTAGATTTTCTGATCATTCGTTCTGTTTGTAGGATTTAGTGATAAAGACGATGTTGATGAAGCAACGTATATTAAATGGCCGGATTTACTGTTCTGTTGTCTCCCTGAATCGTACAGGGTGAGATTATGGAGAAAAATTACAGTAAGCATTACATACACTCTATCAATTAAAAAGAATTCTTGCTTGTAGTCCATGATCTGGTTTTTCTAAGAGCTCTATTTAAGCAGTTTTTTGTCCGGATGTCCGCCACAAAAACCAACTACTGCATAATATTCCTATATGTATATCCTCTACACTGGGTTCTATTACATTTTTCGGGTAACAGGGGCTTTCACTTAGAAAGTGATGATTTGAGCAAGGATGTATTGACTTAACATGGGGACATGCAGTATTGACTTAGCATGGGGATATCATCATCTTCCTAAGTCATCAAAGATATTTATTTGGGTAACGTTTTTGTCACCCTGTACCTTTTATACATGTCGCATTACATTTTTTTCAAGAATTAGACAGTGTTTTTATTACTTTATTACACTTAATTACACACCAAAACACGGTGCCATGCAGATTTTTTACCATTGCAGACATTTGCATCCTATGGGAACCATCTTTTTGACATTTTCCAAATTCTATATTATCTTGTTAATCAAAAAATGCTTTCTTTTTATCAAATTTATATCATACTTGAACTGCAGTTCTGTGGTAAAAAGTAAAAATACATTGTATAAAAAGGCAACCTTGTGTGACCCCATTTTATAGGCAAAAGCCCTTGTTACAATCAAAACTAAATATGTTTTCTTAATAAGGGAAGTCTTTGAAATGGAATGTTCATTGTTTTGTGGCGACATACCGGACAAAGATACTTCATTTTTCTTTGGGCAGGTTTGAGACTATCGGTACTTAAAGATAAAAGCCACTATATTGGCCTTTCCATATTTTAGTGGACTTTCCTATTAATAAAAGTGATTAATGCCCATTTTCTCAATAAATATACAATATTAATAGGGGGTTCAAAGAGACCACAAAGACAGGATTTCATATTAACAAACTATCATGGTAAACTGTCAACTGGTAAACTGTCAACCGTGTATTAATTATAGTAGGCACTTTCCAAATTCGTCACGCCCTCGTGTCACTTAAAATGTTCATGGTGCTTGTTAGGGCTCACGAAATCTTGATAAAAAGGATGGAGATGCCAGGGGGAATGCAGAACCTGTTGAAATGGAGAGTCTGATGGTACAAAATGGAATGAAGACTTAGAACCAAAATAAATTGAGCGAGACTAAAGGACATGGGTCACATACATTATGATATAATTTTGAAAGGAGACTCTATTTAGAGTGTCATTAAGGACTTACAATAGATGGCGAAGGACATGGGACACAGACATTATGATATAATTTTGAATGGAGACTCTATTTAGAGTGTCATTAAGGAGCATTTGGGGGGGGGGGCATTGTTGGAATGCATTGTCACGAAAATTTACAAGCAGCTGCAACTGGTAAACTAATCAAGATGAAACGTAGGGAGGTTAGGTCACACGTTTATAAGAAAACATGTACGCGAGCGTGTAATTAATATTTTGAACCCGGAGTTTACTGTTTATCTCTCAATTCATTAATGTCCCAGGAACCTATTTACAATTATTTTCCGTATACCTTTATACTCAATCGGCCAAGTAAACACTACAAATGGGAGAACTAATCCATAGAGGACCATAATTCTACACGTTAACGTACGTCACTTAACCTCCCTATTAACATTGAATGTCACAGCAGACAAAAAAGTTTGTGGGCAATTTGAATGAAATAAATATAGGAATGTTATAAAGGAGGAGGGAAAGTATCGCAACAGATTTCGGACAGCCATATGTTGGAATTTGGCTATTTTCTGAGGATTTAAACTGGTGCATATGTTTGGTCAATGCATTACCTCCAGGAAAAGCACTCATAGAGATGATCAAATAATTTCGACTTTGAGACAGGGAAGATGCAAACAACCCACCCACACGTTTTTTCTGAAATGTTGTTCTGATATTCAACCCCTTCCACCCCTGTTTTTTTTTTAATTTTTCTTACATCAATATGTTGCGTTTTGACACACAGTAGGCCCTTTTAAAGGAATATGTGATTCCTTCGGGGGTTTTAAAGATATCCATTATGGGTGACCAAAACTAGCTGAAAGCAATTGATCGCACCCAGTTTCCCCAATGGGAAAATAATATGGGAAATATTGTTTTCCACTTTATCTAAAAGGGTTAACTGTGTGTCAAATCACAACATATTGTTGCAAGAAAAATTAAAAAAGCAGGGGTGAAAGGGGTTGAAAATCAGGAAAACATTTCAGAAGAAACATGTGGGTGGGTTGTTTGCATCTTTCCTGCCTCAAAGTCGAAATTATATTATCATCTATAGGAGTGCTTTTCCTGTAGGTTATGCATTGGTCTTACATATGCACCTGTTTAAATCCTCAGAAAATCCAACATTATGACTGTCCAAAATCTTGCGATACTTTCTTCCTCCTATTACACATTGAATTATTTTCCTGTCATGTTACTGGTAGATGAGAAAAAATCAATAAATTATCACTTCACTAGCCTCATATATCTTAACTGAATGTAAGGTTTATTCCTGAGGCCCAGGAATACGTTAAAAACACTGGTTGATATAATATGCTACTACATACATTAGTTTTTCTTTGACATCTACTAAGAATTTACTGAGAATTTTCAACAGGAAGTGTGAAGTTGTCTGGTTTAGATTATCACAAATACATTTCGGCAACCCGTTCAAAATTAGGTGCATGAAGATGAGCTTGTAAGAGAAGTCCAGACCTAATTAAGTCGGTTAAAATGAATTTCTATATAACGAGGTATGGCATTTAGTTTTGAAGTTGATAAGATAGAAGCGGGGCTTCCATCACCTTTTACTATTATTTAAATCTTGAAATTGGCTGACCAATTTTATGATCTGGTGAAAGGTTTTTCGAAAGAGCAACTCCATTGAAAATTGTTGATTTCTTATAGATAGATACTGTCTACACTTACAACACTATGGGCATGGGTATAGTGAGAGTGGGTTTGTGGGCCTCGTGCAAACTCCCATTCTCCTTGAGCCCCCTAACAAGCCCTTCTTATCCCTTGTCAACAAACTAAAGGCCGGGAACGAACACCACTTTCAGAAAGGTGTAGCACATATTTATTATTTATTCACTTACATGGTTGTATTATGTGGGTGGAAGTAGCATCAGATGGAACTGCAAGATCTTAAATATTTGCTATTTTCATTAATTATCCAAATGCAGAAGTGCAGAAATGTGAGAAGTGTTTCCCTCTGAGCTAGCGTACATACGATTGCCGTACCAAACAATGGTTATATCTGCAAAATTAAACATTGATGCTTGATATGTAATTAGAGAGCATATCATGACCAGACATGATTTAATATTCAACCATTTGAATTTTTTCTGCTGAGAAAGAAGATCACATTATTCAGGATGATATAATTTTCAAGTTAGTGCATCCTCCAACCCTTCCCGAACGCCAAAAACATCTCCGTCAAATTATATCGTATTTAGACTTTAAAAATGTTATTTAAAATCAGAAGGCTGTATTTATTTCTACCAAAGATTCAGAGCTTCACCTTCCGTTTCAATATCAGATTAAGCTTTCTTTCATTTATGTATTCACGGACTTTCCGCAAGTTTGTCATTTGAGCGACCATATACAGAGTAAGCCAAAAAGGTAACTTCGTCTTCCATAATGAATTTTAACTAATATTTAGCACAATTAAACCTTGTGCAATGTTCCTTCATTTTACTAAGTTTCGTATGTCTACGATGTGTGGTCACGATTTTATGGCTATTTTAAAAACATACTCAAAATGCGGAAAAATCACAGATATGAATCCCTTAACTTTTATATTTGGAGCCATTTCATAGATACTGTCTACACTTACAACACTATGGGCATGGGCATAGTGAGAGTGGGTTTGTGGGCCTCGTGCAAACTCCCATTCTCCTTGAGCCCCCTAACAAGCCCTTCTTATCCCTTGTCAACAAACTAAAGGCCGGGAACGAACCCCACTTTCAGAAAGGTGACTATTTTCGCGCGAACAATGAATCACATATCTACACTAACTATTTGATGAATGTACTATATTCTGTAATTTGATTGATTTTTTGAAACCTTTTAAAAAACATCCCCTATACAATGAAATATTCAACCAATGGACATCAGCTTGGCTTCTTCAACACCCGCACCATTTCACCTTTACCAGTGGTCGAGGAGTAAGACACTATTTTTATTTATATTATCCAAATCTTATAATTACTAATGACTTCAGTGCAATTTGCTTGAATTGATTATTATTCTGCCTGGACATGATCACTTTATATGCACAACGTATTCATTACATTCTTAACCCTAATGGCTGTAAGCTTTTAATAACCTTTTAAAGTCACAAGGGGGGGGGGTCACTCGGACACGAAAATTGTTAATTTTCTATCAAAAAAATACTTTTTGGTGCCCAAAATGCTATATTTCCTAAAAAATAATATATTATCTTTCAAATAAACTAAAAGCCAAGGCAATGGCTTTTCGAGAACTGAAGTTAATGTGCACCTTCAAAGATAGCAGGTATAGCGAAAACCAAATGACATCAAATGTACTTAGGTGGTTCAAAAAGTTTTGCAGTTGATGCCATAACTTCCATAAGGAAAATAGGACTTTTACAATGAAACTTGGTACACATATGTGTTATTTTGATTGGTTCTTGAGATATGGTTGCTATGGTAACCAGAGTGGTGGGTACCATGTTCAACCCGAAATTACGTTTTTCCAAATAGTTTTCTTGCTTGAATAAACTCTTTGTAAAGTGGCAATTACCAGGTGTAAGTGTCTTTGGGTGGCTATTTTTCTTCAAATTCTTCAATTTCTCTAATTGTCTCTATGACATCACAATAGACAAGTGACACGATAAGTTCCTTTGTAATGTATACTGTCCAAAACCCAGTTGAAAAACTGAGATGGAAAAGTGAAGAAATTTTGAATTTTTTTTCCAAAATTTTCAAAATGGCAGATGTTTCCACACCAACCAAATTGATGAAATGGAAGCATAGAAATCTGATACAGTGCATGGTTCAAAATGGCAAGACTTTGCAAGAGACTTATGAACTGGTTCAGGGAGCAATAAAATGTAATTGAATAATCAACAATTTCAAGCTTGCCTTTGTTTTTGTCTTTGACATTCATATTTCAAGATGACAAACAACCATCATTGATTTATGCAGAGTAATGGAGACACAAAGATAACAGAGGTGCAAAAAACTAGAAAAAGTTCGATCGAAAAAAATTAAGAGACATTAGGGTTATTAAGTTATCAGTTTGAATGTACATCGTAAAATTGTCGTTTCTAGAAAAAAGGTTCACATTTTGATTTATCTTTTATGATTGCACAATGTTACATTTTCACAAATGGTCAAGTTTTACATAATTTCTTACACCTGGTATGGCTTGATAGGATTCATTGTGACGTTTACAGTAGGGATGTCCGTACTCCGGAAGCTTGGTTACAGGTATTACCAGTATTTCAATAAACAGATATCAAAACTAGGCAACGGATAATCAGTGTTTCAAACAGTTAAGGCAAAATGGGTAATGTCAATGCTGGTTTTAAGTAGTATCAGTGTTGAACGTGGAAATATATAGTCATCATTTTTCCTATACGTTCTTACATTTATTAGAATATAATAAAAGATTAGAGAAATTGGAGAGTTGTTATGATAACTTTATGCAAACGCCTCGTATAAATATATAATGGATTCTGATTTCCAATTAAGGATTGGGGATTACCAATATAACAAGCAAGATTATCTGTATCAAATATGGGCTCTTGGGCCATCCTAGAACATAGCTAAAATTAAACACGTAATGAGCTCATCTACACGTAAAAACCGGTAACTTTCACGCTAACCCCCCGACGCTTACCTGTAGAAAGAAGACTTATCTGACGTCATTTTCCTGCGCGCGCATAGACATAGAAGTTCACATTCATGCTTTATTGAATCAAGGGTGAACGTAATACGGCGGGACGTTCGCAAAGTGGCGTCCGTTTTTTACCGCATCCGATTTGGATTAGCCAATAAACATGATAGGGGTGTGAGAACTTTGAAATTTTTTCTAACGATGCGTCTTACATTCCTTTGAACATAAGTCCAGAGCTGAATATGTCAGCACATGTTGATGATTGGTAAGTGAATTTACAAACTTCATCGAACGTACTCGAACGGGTCGGTTAGAACATGCTCAAAATGTTCTCGTGGTCGTCACGTTCTACAATTAGAACGAGTGACAACGTACTAACGACGAGCTGGACGTACAACGAACGGAACCGTCGTACTTCAATCCTACTAGGGACGTTTTTACAACGAGTTGAACTATCTGAGGACGTATTGAGAACGAGGTAGAACTAATTGCAAACGGGTTTTAACTGACTAAGAGCGTATTAAAGACTGCTTATGAACGAGTTAGCAAAGATATAGCTATCACACCAAACAAGTTGCCACTGCGTTCTTCAAAACTGGTTTTAAACTGTGTGCGAACGGAATGAACGTAGCTGCAACTTTCTAAGGTCTATTTACGAACTTCATGAACGTTCTCAGACGAGAAGGTGATTTCAGAAGTTTGGATCGATTTAAAATCCGATGGCGACCATACCGGTCTGTAATCAGGTCATGGTGACCTTCTAGACTAAGGGACGCGTTATACGACGTTGCACACCGACGTGGTGCGACCTGGACGAACTGCGAGTGAGATGAACGTATTGAATACTGTTTATGAAGAAGTAACTAATTATTTTAGACAAAATTCCCGACCACAGCCAGATTGAGCCCGTTTTACAACGTTTTCGTAGGACTGGCAAGAACGGGTAAGATCTAGTTTGGTGTGATAGGTGGATTACGTAACATATTTTCTATAGTTTAGTGAATTACGGTCACGAACCGTTCGGAAACAACTAGCCTTTCCCAATGGCCATGATATCATGGCCATTACGCATACCTATATTTATAATGACGCAGCAGCAAACTGCGATAAACTATGCACCCTATCTTTAAATGCTCCGAAATCACTCTGCTACGTTTTTAGTGAAGTAATTTGGTATTTCATGAGTAATTAGGAGATTTGTGTCAAGAATTTGGAACTAATTTTGAAAATTAATATCCTCCTTATGCGCATGCGCGGTAACGCATGTCAAACTTTTAACAAATCGAAATCATTATATCAATACTAGTTTAATAACATAAACGGACAATTAATTTAAAACGTTTTATCAACACTGTAATAGGACGCGGTCCACTTTAAAACATGTCTAGTAAAACACGTTTAGCTTTTAGCGAAATCTTAATAATAATTTTGTTTCTTGGTGTTCATATAGATTTGCATAACGACCAGAGGAACAGGTTCAACGAAGTTGAAATTGCTTGGACATTATACTTATAGAACGAAGGATTAACGATAATTAAGAACTCAAGAATTACAATTTCAAATGTATAAATGAGACAGGAAAGAAGTGAGCTGGTCAAATAAAGGGCAGGTCTCCAACTAACATCATAATTTTAACATTTATGAGTGCCGAATTCTGCGACAATCTATTCTATGGTATGCGAGATGTCCCTAGTAGGACTAGGGATATCTTGAAGTCTAGAAACAACAGTTAAAACTAAGATTGTCCGCGTCCGTTTTGATTGCGCTGACGAGAAACCAACGGGGTCTTCTCATATGCATAATTAGGTCATCTTATACTCCGCTATAGAGCTGGGTAAGGGGGGTTACACTGACTGACAGAAAACACAATCTCCACTTCAAGTACATTTCCCTGTTTGTTCGTATTAACCCTTATTTATATATGCATATTTAAGTTAATCAGTTATGTAGCTAATGATGTGAACGGATTGCAATGCCATAGAGTAAAATAACCGCAAAACGGTACAGAAAAAGGTACCTAGGTCTGAGAAAAACTACCCCCCCCCTATACAC
This sequence comes from Owenia fusiformis, assembly GCA_903813345.2. NCBI lineage: Eukaryota > Metazoa > Annelida > Polychaeta > Sabellida > Oweniidae > Owenia > Owenia fusiformis. The sequence continues at coordinate 13,484 of CAIIXF020000469.1, forward strand.
CATTGTCTAATGAAGACCAAACAAAGTCCCGGATGTCGTTTCGTTTCTCGTTTCGTTTGGTACGCAACTAAGCCCCGGATATTAAATAAGCCCTTGGTTGAATACGCGTCTGTAAATTGCACCAATATGATAATCTCATGTAAAAACCTGTAAACTCCACGCTGGCCCACAGAAAATAAACAAATCCGAGTAATTTCATCTGCGCGCCCATTGAAGTTCAGGTTCATTAAGTGCGTGTAGCTTAACCTCTCTACTGATGGAAATGTAAATTGACTTCATTTCCTATGCCTACAAATTTTTTCCTCAATTACAGTAGGTTGAAAATTGATGATAAATGGGAAATGGTAGGGTTGCCGCAAGACATACTCATCCATCTTAGTTCTTGTAATAATTCCAAGTTAGGTAGTCAATTGGATAATTTCTCTTTCATTAACGATCCATTTTGTGACTGTGGAGCTCGAGAGACAGCACAACATAAATTCCTGTCCTGCCCTCTGAGCGAAACAAATGCGCAAGCGGTGGTCAAACATGAACAAAACTTAGATGTAACTAAATACAAAACATTAAAAAATAAGACAAATTTCCTACTTTTTGGCGACAAGGATCTGGCAAATGAAAACAATTCCAAAATCTTTAGGCAGTTTTAAATTTCATTAAACACAATCAAACAATCGATAACAGTAATTCAAATTCAGGGCACCAACGGGGGTACAGGCAGGTAGAAAAACAGATTGTATCTAAATTCTATATTTTTCTTATACTAACTATGACTATGTAATTATATTGTAATTTAAATTCACTCAAAGCGGCAGTAAAAATGCCCCTTCTGGGCGATTACGCCGTAAATAACAATGTAAAATTTATGATTTTGAGAAATAAAGAGTATTTATTATTTAAAAAATCACGATACCCCCTAGTGACCTTTGTAAGTCGGTAAACGCAATCCTTTAGAAAAAGATGACCACCATGGGATTACGCTTATGACGTCACTCAGAATAACGTTTGATATCTTCTAGTTAAACAGAAGTAAAAACAAGCCACACGTTCTTAAACATATTCCCCAACTGCAGGGCGCATCCATACTCGTTTCCCAGTTTGATTTTCAATCAATGAAAACATCATACCTTGAAAATCCAAGACGGGGAGCATCTCTGAAATCATACTCCTCTGTCCACTCGTACATGTTAGCACAAGAGGCAATAACCCATAACGTGGAATCAGGCCGTAACGTCTACGTCACAGCAATCGATATTCGTAGAGCTTTTGACGATGTGGATTAACGGGCTGTTCTAGAAGTTATATAACATTGGAATCTGTGGCAAATTATGGCGCATCCTTTTCGATTCCTACAATACATATGCAAAGTACGTATAGGGGGGTCCACCAGGGCTTCTCTACCAGCTGTACAGTGCTGACGTTATAGAAGAACTTAGTGGTATACATAGGTGCAAAGATAATAATAATACAAATGTAGACGAACTGTTGCAATTGAGCCATTATATTTTCCTGTGAAGTACAAAAAAGTATATTAATGTATCTGCTAGTTGATGACCTAATCTGCTGAGTTTAATGCAAATAAGTGCGAAAATTCAGAATGTTCGCCAAAAGTAGAAATTTGACATCCAGTAGTTTTGGCACGTGGACATCACAAAAAGGTTTTCCAGCCAGCTATATCGACTATACCGCAAACAACATTATGCATGCTGTGTAATAAAAATAATATGCAATCCATTTCTATGTATTTTAGATGCTTCTTTTTACAGGTTTATAATTATTTGGAGAAGTACAGGTAGTTTGTTAGCTGAACATTTTGTCATCTTTCATTTCAATATATTTGGTTGTTCATCGAATCAGATATGATTTAATTGCACTAATTTGGCAAGAGATCGTGATAACATAGAAATATGTATGTAAATATCAGTTGCTTGATTTCTTTTGAACGGAAATGTAAAAAAACATTGACTTGAAGTGAATGCACCATAGCAGACACATATAAAAAATATATAAAAACATATTTTATATGTCTCTGATCATAGTAAATAATTTATGTTACAACATTACTGATGTAAGTTGGAAATATTTTATTTTTCTATTTACAACTATCCATTCGTATCATCGGCACAATTATATAGGTGCGGTGTAGGGTAAAGTTCATTTAATTTAACTGGTTATGAATTGAATCTGGTATTATAAATAGTTAGTCAACTCTATACATGAATTGTAGTTTGAAGAAATTAGTTCACATTTTGAAGATGCAGTAAGAAATGAGAGATGGCGTCCACCTTCCACTGGGCGGATTATATCGTGTTTATTGCATTTATTGTAATATCAATGGCCATAGGAGTATTCTATTCGTGTACCGGTGGAAAGCAAAATACAAATTCAGAATATCTGTTAGCAGACAGAAAGCTTCACTTTTTCCCAACGTCAGTGTCGTTAATGGTGTCATTCGCATCATGTATAACAATATTGGGGTTGACGGCAGAGATGTACACCAGAGGCTCTCAATTCTGGCTTTACTGTGTCGGTAACTCGTTGGGTGCTCTCATTGCTGAGAGGATATTTGTCCCGTTGATGTACCCCCTACATCTAACAAGCACATACGAAGTAAGTAGTTTTTTGTTGATTCGCATACTAAGAGGCCATGTTCAATTGTATCAAATTCGGTTTAACACATCCTTTAAATTTATTGAATGTGAAATGATTCCTTTAAAGATCTTTTAAGCCAAACAATTAAACATTATACCTAATAGATAATTCGCATGTTTCTGTTATGTTATGTTTTCTACAGTCTCATGTAAAATTAGAATGCATCATTTTTATGGCTTTTCACATATATTCTTATCATTTTTATATTTGTTGAGACGAATGACATGTATATTTTATTTGAATGCACCTATCTTCATTTAAATGGTCTACCGAAACACCTGGCTTTGTATCTTAAGCTATCTTGTATCTTAAGCTATCTTTGAGAGTTAACATCAGCTGCCCCTAGTCAGATCGTCGAGTTGGCCGAGAGGGCTTATGCGCCAGCACGTTCAGGCTAGGCGATTGGGCGCCGTAACCACGAGGTTGCGAGTTCGAGTCGCGGTGTGCTCCGTGCGTTTATTCATTTATGTAAGCTTGATAAAATGAATCTTACAGTGAAGATGATACAAGTATACCGACGGCGACAATGTGTGTTATATATAGTGTGTGTCAAATCACAACATATTGTTGCAAGAAAAATTAAAAAAGCAGGGGTGAAAGGGGTTGAAAATCAGGAAAACATTTCAGAAGAAACATGTGGGTGGGTTGTTTGCATCTTTCCTGCCTCAAAGTCGAAATTATATTATCATCTATAGGAGTGCTTTTCCTGTAGGTTATGCATTGGTCTTACATATGCACCTGTTTAAATCCTCAGAAAATCCAACATTATGACTGTCCGAAATCTTGCGATACTTTCTTCCTCCTATTACACATTGAATTATTTTCCTGTCATGTTACTGGTAGATGAGAAAAAATCAATAAATTATCACTTCACTAGCCTCATATATCTTAACTAAATGTAAGGTTTATTCCTGAGGCCCAGGAATACGTTAAAAACACTGGTTGATATAATATGCTACTACATACATTAGTTTTTCTTTGACATCTACTAAGAATTTACTGAGAATTTTCAACAGGAAGTGTGAAGTTGTCTGGTTTAGATTATCACAAATACATTTCGGCAACCCGTTCAAAATTAGGTGCATGAAGATGAGCTTGTAAGAGAAGTCCAGACCTAATTAAGTCGGTTAAAATGAATTTCTATATAACGAGGTATGGCATTTAGTTTTGAAGTTGATAAGATAGAAGCGGGGCTTCCATCACCTTTTACTATTATTTAAATCTTGAAATTGGCTGACCAATTTTATGATCTGGTGAAAGGTTTTTCGAAAGAGCAACTCCATTGAAAATTGTTGATTTCTTATAGATAGATACTGTCTACACTTACAACACTATGGGCATGGGTATAGTGAGAGTGGGTTTGTGGGCCTCGTGCAAACTCCCATTCTCCTTGAGCCCCCTAACAAGCCCTTCTTATCCCTTGTCAACAAACTAAAGGCCGGGAACGAACACCACTTTCAGAAAGGTGTAGCACATATTTATTATTTATTCACTTACATGGTTGTATTATGTGGGTGGAAGTAGCATCAGATGGAACTGCAAGATCTTAAATATTTGCTATTTTCATTAATTATCCAAATGCAGAAGTGCAGAAATGTGAGAAGTGTTTCCCTCTGAGCTAGCGTACATACGATTGCCGTACCAAACAATGGTTATATCTGCAAAATTAAACATTGATGCTTGATATGTAATTAGAGAGCATATCATGACCAGACATAATTTAATATTCAACCATTTGAATTTTTTCTGCTGAGAAAGAAGATCACATTATTCAGGATGATATAATTTTCAAGTTAGTGCATCCTCCAACCCTTCCCGAACGCCAAAAACATCTCCGTCAAATTATATCGTATTTAGACTTTAAAAATGTTATTTAAAATCAGAAGGCTGTATTTATTTCTACCAAAGATTAAGAGCTTCACCTTCCGTTTCAATATCAGATTAAGCTTTCTTTCATTTATGTATTCACGGACTTTCCGCAAGTTTGTCATTTGAGCGACCATATACAGAGTAAGCCAAAAAGGTAACTTCGTCTTCCATAATGAATTTTAACTAATATTTAGCACAATTAAACCTTGTGCAATGTTCCTTCATTTTACTAAGTTTCGTATGTCTACGATGTGTGGTCACGATTTTATGGCTATTTTAAAAACATACTCAAAATGCGGAAAAATCACAGATATGAATCCCTTAACTTTTATATTTGGAGCCATTTCATAGATACTGTCTACACTTACAACACTATGGGCATGGGCATAGTGAGAGTGGGTTTGTGGGCCTCGTGCAAACTCCCATTCTCATTGAGCCCCCTAACAAGCCCTTCTTATCCCTTGTCAACAAACTAAAGGCCGGGAACGAACCCCACTTTCAGAAAGGTGACTATTTTCGCGCGAACAATGAATCACATATCTACACTAACTATTTGATGAATGTACTATATTCTGTAATTTGATTGATTTTTTGAAACCTTTTAAAAAACATCCCCTATACAATGAAATATTCAACCAATGGACATCAGCTTGGCTTCTTCAACACCCGCACCATTTCACCTTTACCAGTGGTCGAGGAGTAAGACACTATTTTTATTTATATTATCCAAATCTTATAATTACTAATGACTTCAGTGCAATTTGCTTGAATTGATTATTATTCTGCCTGGACATGATCACTTTATATGCACAACGTATTCATTACATTCTTAACCCTAATGGCTGTAAGCTTTTAATAACCTTTTAAAGTCACAAGGGGGGGGGGGGGTCACTCGGACACGAAAATTGTTAATTTTCTATCAAAAAAATACTTTTTGGTGCCCAAAATGCTATATTTCCTAAAAAATAATATATTATCTTTCAAATAAACTAAAAGCCAAGGCAATGGCTTTTCGAGAACTGAAGTTAATGTGCACCTTCAAAGATAGCAGGTATAGCGAAAACCAAATGACATCAAATGTACTTAGGTGGTTCAAAAAGTTTTGCAGTTGATGCCATAACTTCCATAAGGAAAATAGGATTTTTACAATGAAACTTGGTACACATATGTGTTATTTTGATTGGTTCTTGAGATATGGTTGCTATGGTAACCAGAGTGGTGGGTACCATGTTCAACCCGAAATTACGTTTTTCCAAATAGTTTTCTTGCTTGAATAAACTCTTTGTAAAGTGGCAATTACCAGGTGTAAGTGTCTTTGGGTGGCTATTTTTCTTCAAATTCTTCAATTTCTCTAATTGTCTCTATGACATCACAATAGACAAGTGACACGATAAGTTCCTTTGTAATGTATACTGTCCAAAACCCAGTTGAAAAACTGAGATGGAAAAGTGAAGAAATTTTGAATTTTTTTTCCAAAATTTTCAAAATGGCAGATGTTTCCACACCAACCAAATTGATGAAATGGAAGCATAGAAATCTGATACAGTGCATGGTTCAAAATGGCAAGACTTTGCAAGAGACTTATGAACTGGTTCAGGGAGCAATAAAATGTAATTGAATAATCAACAATTTCAAGCTTGCCTTTGTTTTTGTCTTTGACATTCATATTTCAAGATGACAAACAACCATCATTGATTTATGCAGAGTAATGGAGACACAAAGATAACAGAGGTGCAAAAAACTAGAAAAAGTTCGATCGAAAAAAATTAAGAGACATTAGGGTTATTAAGTTATCAGTTTGAATGTACATCGTAAAATTGTCGTTTCTAGAAAAAAGGTTCACATTTTGATTTATCTTTTATGATTGCACAATATTACATTTTCACAAATGGTCAAGTTTTACATAATTTCTTACACCTGGTATGGCTTGATAGGATTCATTGTGACGTTTACAGTAGGGATGTCCGTACTCCGGAAGCTTGGTTACAGGTATTACCAGTATTTCAATAAACAGATATCAAAACTAGGCAACGGATAATCAGTGTTTCAAACAGTTAAGGCAAAATGGGTAATGTCAATGCTGTTTTTAAGTAGTATCAGTGTTGAACGTGGAAATATATAGTCATCATTTTTCCTATACGTTCTTACATTTATTAGAATATAATAAAAGATTAGAGAAATTGGAGAGTTGTTATGATAACTTTATGCAAACGCCTCGTATAAATATATAATGGATTCTGATTTCCAATTAAGGATTGGGGATTACCAATATAATTAGCAAGATTATCTGTATCAAATATGGGCTCTTGGGCCATCCTAGAACATAGCTAAAATTAAACACGTAATGAGCTCATCTACACGTAAAAAACGGTAACTTTCACGCTAACCCCCCGACGCTTACCTGTAGAAAGAAGACTTATCTGACGTCATTTTCCTGCGCGCACATAGACATAGAAGTTCACATTCATGCTTTATTGAATCAAGGGTGAACGTAATACGGCGGGACGTTCGCAAAGTGGCGTCCGTTTTTTACCGCATCCGATTTGGATTAGCCAATAAACATGATAGGGGTGTGAGAACTTTGAAATTTTTTCTAACGATGCGTCTTACCTCCCTTTGAACATAAGTCCAGAGCTGAATATGTCAGCACATGTTGATGATTGGTAAGTGAATTTACAAACTTCATCGAACGTACTCGAACGGGTCGGTTAGAACATGCTCAAAATGTTCTCGTGGTCGTCACGTTCTACAATTAGAACGAGTGACAACGTACTAACGACGAGCTGGACGTACTACGAACGGAACCGTCGTACTTCAATCCTACTAGGGACGTTTTTACAACGAGTTGAACTATCTAAGGACGTATTGAGAACGAGGTAGAACTAATTGCAAACGGGTTTTAACTGACTAAGAGCGTATTAAAGACTGCTTATGAACGAGTTAGCAAAGATATAGCTATCACACCAAACAAGTTGCCACTGCGTTCTTCAAAACTGGTTTTAAACTGTGTGCGAACGGAATGAACGTAGCTGCAACTTTCTAAGGTCTATTTACGAACTTCATGAACGTTCTCAGACGAGAAGGTGATTTCAGAAGTTTGGATCGATTTAAAATCCGATGGCGACCATACCGGTCTGTAATCAGGTCATGGTGACCTTCTAGACTAAGGGACGCGTTATACGACGTTGCACACCGACGTGGTGCGACCTGGACGAACTGCGAGTGAGATGAACGTATTGAATACTGTTTATGAAGAAGTAACTAATTATTTTAGACAAAATTCCCGACCACAGCCAGATTGAGCCCGTTTTACAACGTTTTCGTAGGACTGGCAAGAACGGGTAAGATCTAGTTTGGTGTGATAGGTGGATTACGTAACATATTTTCTATAGTTTAGTGAATTACGGTCACGAACCGTTCGGAAACAACTAGCCTTTCCCAATGGCCATGATATCATGGCCATTACGCATACCTATATTTATAATGACGCAGCAGCAAACTGCGATAAACTATGCACCCTATCTTTAAATGCTCCGAAATCACTCTGCAACGTTTTTAGTGAAGTAATTTGGTATTTCATGAGTAATTAGGAGATTTGTGTGAAGAATTTGGAACTAATTTTGAAAATTAATATCCTCCTTATGCGCATGCGCGGTAACACATGTCAAACTTTTAACAAATCGAAATCATTATATCAATACTAGTTTAATAACATAAACGGACAATTAATTTAAAACGTTTTATCAACACTGTAATAGGACGCGGTCCACTTTAAAACATGTCTAGTAAAACACGTTTAGCTTTTAGCGAAATCTTAATAATAATTTTGTTTCTTGGTGTTCATATAGATTTGCATAACGACCAGAGGAACAGGTTCAACGAAGTTGAAATTGCTTGGACATTATACTTATAGAACGAAGGATTTACGATAATTAAGAACTCAAGAATTACAATTTCAAATGTATAAATGAGACAGGAAAGAAGTGAGCTGGTCAAATAAAGGGCAGGTCTCCAACTAACATCATAATTTTAACATTTATGAGTGCCGAATTCTGCGACAATCTATTCTATGGTATGCGAGATGTCCCTAGTAGGACTAGGGATATCTTGAAGTCTAGAAACAACAGTTAAAACTAAGATTGTCCGCGTCCGTTTTGATTGCGCTGACGAGAAACCAACGGGGTCTTCTCATATGCATAATTAGGTCATCTTATACTCCGCTATAGAGCTGGGTAAGGGGGGTTACACTGACTGACAGAAAACACAATCTCCACTTCAAGTACATTTCCCTGTTTGTTCGTATTAACCCTTATTTATATATGCATATTTAAGTTAATCAGTTATGTAGCTAATGATGTGAACGGATTGCAATGCCATAGAGTAAAATAACCGCAAAACGGTACAGAAAAAGGTACCTAGGTCTGAGAAAAACTACCCCCCCCCCCTATACACCATTGTCTAATGAAGACCAAACAAAGTCCCGGATGTCGTGTCGTTTCTCGTTTCGTTTGGTACGCAACTAAGCCCCGGATATTAAATAAGCCCTTGGTTGAATACGCGTCTGTAAATTGCACCAATATGATAATCTCATGTAAAAACCTGTAAACTCCACGCTGGCCCACAGAAAATAAACAAATCCGAGTCATTTCATCTGCGCGCCCATTGAAGTTCAGGTTCATTAAGTGCGTGTAGCTTAACCTCTCTACTGATGGAAATGTAAATTGACTTCATTTCCTATGCCTACAAATTTTTTCCTCAATTACAGTAGGTTGAAAATTGATGATAAATGGGAAATGGTAGGGTTGCCGCAAGACATACTCATCCATCTTAGTTCTTGTAATAATTCCAAGTTAGGTAGTCAATTGGATAATTTCTCTTTCATTAACGATCCATTTTGTGACTGTGGAGCTCGAGAGACAGCACAACATAAATTCCTGTCCTGCCCTCTGAGCGAAACAAATGCGCAAGCGGTGGTCAAACATGAACTAAACTTAGATGTAACTAAATACAAAACATTAAAAAATAAGACAAATTTCCTACTTTTTGGCGACAAGGATCTGGCAAATGAAAACAATTCCAAAATCTTTAGGCAGTTTTAAATTTCATTAAACACAATCAAACAATCGATAACAGTAATTCAAATTCAGGGCACAAACGGGGGTACAGGCAGGTAGAAAAACAGATTGTATCTAAATTCTATATTTTTCTTATACTAACTATGACTATGTAATTATATTGTAATTTAAATTCACTCAAAGCGGCAGTAAAAATGCCCCTTCTGGGCGATTACGCCGTGAATAACAATGTAAAATTTATGATTTTGAGAAATAAAGAGTATTTATTATTTAAAAAATCACGATACCCCCTAGTGACCTTTGTAAGTCGGTAAACGCAATCCTTTAGAAAAAGATGACCACCATGGGATTACGCTTATGACGTCACTCAGAATAACGTTTGATATCTTCTAGTTAAACAGAAGTTAAAACAAGCCACACGTTCTTAAACATATTCCCCAACTGCAGGGCGCATCCATACTCGTTTCCCAGTTTGATTTTCAATCAATGAAAACATCATACCTTGAAAATCCAAGATGGGGAGCATCTCTGAAATCATACTCCTCTGTCCACTCGTACATGTTAGCACAAGAGGCAATAACCCATAACGTGGAATCAGGCCGTAACGTCTACGTCACAGCAATCGATATTCGTAGAGCTTTTGACGATGTGGATTAACGGGCTGTTCTAGAAGTTATATAACATTGGAATCTGTGGCAAATTATGGCGCATCCTTTTCGATTCCTACAATACATATGCAAAGTACGTATAGGGGGGTCCACCAGGGCTTCTCTACCAGCTGTACAGTGCTGACGTTATAGAAGAACTTAGTGGTATACATAGGTGCAAAGATAATAATAATACAAATGTAGACGAACTGTTGCAATTGAGCCATTATATTTTCCTGTGAAGTACAAAAAAGTATATTAATGTATCTGCTAGTTGATGACCTAATCTGCTGAGTTTAATGCAAATAAGTGCGAAAATTCAGAATGTTCGCCAAAAGTAGAAATTTGACATCCAGTAGTTTTGGCACGTGGACATCACAAAAAGGTTTTCCAGCCAGGTATATCGACTATACCGCAAACAACATTATGCATGCTGTGTAATAAAAATAATATGCAATCCATTTCTATGTATTTTAGATGCTTCTTTTTACAGGTTTATAATTATTTGGAGAAGTACAGGTAGTTTGTTAGCTGAACATTTTGTCATCTTTCATTTCAATATATTTGGTTGTTCATCGAATCAGATATGATTTAATTGCACTAATTTGGCAAGAGATCGTGATAACATAGAAATATGTATGTAAATATCAGTTGCTTCATTTCTTTTGAACGGAAATGTAAAAAAACATTGACTTGAAGTGAATGCACCATATCAGACACATATAAAAAATATATAAAAACATATTTTATATGTCTCTGATCATAGTAAATAATTTATGTTACAACATTACTGATGTAAGTTGGAATTATTTTATTTTTCTATTTACAACTATCCATTCGTATCATCGGCACAATTATATAGGTGCGGTGTAGGGTAAAGTTCATTTAATTTAACTGGTTATGAATTGAATCTGGTATTATAAATAGTTAGTCAACTCTATACATGAATTGTAGTTTGAAGAAATTAGTTCACATTTTGAAGATGCAGTAAGAAATGAGAGATGGCGTCCACCTTCCACTGGGCGGATTATATCGTGTTTATTGCATTTATTGTAATATCAATGGCCATAGGAGTATTCTATTCGTGTACCGGTGGAAAGCAAAATACAAATTCAGAATATCTGTTAGCAGACAGAAAGCTTCACTTTTTCCCAACGTCAGTGTCGTTAATGGTGTCATTCGCATCATGTATAACAATATTGGGGTTGACGGCAGAGATGTACACCGGAGGCTCTCAATTCTGGCTTTACTGTGTCGGTAACTCGTTGGGTGCTCTCATTGCTGAGAGGATATTTGTCCCGTTGATGTACCCCCTACATCTAACAAGCACATATGAAGTAAGTAGTTTTTTGTTGATTCGCATACTAAGAGGCCATGTTCAATTGTATCAAATTCGGTTTAACACATCCTTTAAATTTATTGAATGTGAAATGATTCCTTTAAAGATCTTTTAAGCCAAACAATTAAACATTATACCTAATAGATAATTCGCATGTTTCTGTTATGTTATGTTTTTTACAGTCTCATGTAAAATTAGAATGCATCATTTTTATGGCTTTTCACATATATTCTTATCATTTTTATATTTGTTGAGACGAATGACATGTATATTTTATTTGAATGCACCTATCTTCATTTAAATGGTCTACCGAAACACCTGGCTTTGTATCTTAAGCTATCTTGTATCTTAAGCTATCTTTGAGAGTTAACATCAGCTGCCCCTAGTCAGATCGTCGAGTTGGCCGAGAGGGCTTATGCGCCAGCACGTTCAGGCTAGGCGATTGGGCGCCGTAACCACGAGGTTGCGAGTTCGAGTCGCGGTGTGCTCCGTGCGTTTATTCATTTATGTAAGCTTGATAAAATGAATCTTACAGTGAAGATGATACAAGTATACCGACGGCGACAATGTGTGTTATATAGTATAAAATATATGTGGCAAGGATGTAGATTCATGTAGAAGACATTTGACTTTCAACCAGGTCGCTTGTAAGTATATCGACTGCTTAGTAAAAAGGTAAATGATACGACGTCAGATACTGTACATCGCGGCATTTTACTGCGTAATTACTTTTAAAACCGCAATATCTGGACAGCAAAATCATATTTTTCTACAATTTTTCGTCATCAGTTGAACACGTATGTCCATGAAATATTTTGCCTATCAGAATTCCAAATAACTGATTTGGGACTTTTTAAATGAGAATCACGCAAGCCGTATTATGCGACTTTCTATGCTAAAACCGGGTGTCGACTGTAACATTTTGAAGAAAAGTGATTTTAATTTTAAACGAAAAATGAAGATAACTTTTTCATTTCGCAACGGATCTTTCTCAAATTTTCACAATATTTAAATTCACCATTTTGGAAAAGACAAACAGATTCTGTGTGATGACGTCAAAATATAACAATGCTAACTTAACGCTTATATTTATGCAAAAAAGTGTCGACAGGCAGAATTTCGTACCAACAAGATATATATTTTGATCAATTAAACATTAAATCGTTTGAAAGGTGAATTATTCTTTTTTGATTCCTGAAAAGCATATCATATTCTATATTTTTATCAAAAAACTATATCATTTCGATTAAAATTCAGTCTGTAAGAAGTATAAATTGAAAGAAATATGAAGTGAAGCCATGTGAAAAATTCACAAAATTACGTTTCATTTTTTGAGTTCAAATATTTCTAATTAAGGGATAAACATTCAAAACTTTCCAATGTTTCAGCATGTTCTTTTAAATATACCCCTTATTACATACAATTAATTTCATTTAATTTGAACGAGTATATATTGAGATAGACATCGTTTTATCACCGCAACCCCAAGTGAAGCCTTTACAAAATAAGACGTTACGCCGTTAGCGTATTATATGTTCTCCTTTATTATTCATTGCTTTAAATAAATAAAACTAAATATTGGAGTTAAAATAAATTACAAATAATGCATTTAACAATCCTTAATATCTTCCCGTCTGTGTTTATGAGTTGAATATGACAAGGGGCATTGTGAAAGAGTCTAGAAAGACGGTGCGACAACGAGAGCGCAGGGCCGAAAAGCGCGACAAAGAAGAAAACAGGTAGGGTTTGAAATGTCTACTTTCTGGTGATTCTAATTCTGTATATCGTGACACAACCCTTTTTAATATAGAATTGTATTGAAGCGCACATTAATCTGAACAAAACTTGAAGTTTTTAAGAAGATTCCACGAATATTAAAACGTTTGCAATTACTTGGAGGAGCATTGCGCATATTTATCGCGTAAATCTTTGCATTTTGTCGGTAAAATGAACAATTACACTGTTACGCCGTGATGTACAGTATCTGACGTCGTATCAAATACGTTTGGTGCTCGGAGTGAGTCACTAGAGACCTTAAGTTATACGAACGACCTGTACGTGTACCTGTAAATACACGTACACGTACAGGTTTTTTTAAATGTTGCTTTTGTGCGCCTAAAACAAGTCCTTAGTCACTCGTCGACGGGTACGTGTACGAAACAAGGAATTAGTGGGTATCAGGTGATGAAAGTATGATATTTTAAATCGGCCTACACACATATCCATAGTGATTCTGTATGGGGGAAGTGTAATTTGCTTAAGGCATACAGATATACCAATGGGTGTTAGGTGTTTGGGTGAGGTAAAGATTTATTTATTTATTTCCAATTGTTGCTATGTAGATATTTATCTCTTGATAATTGTCTCTTGATAATTTGAGGAGATTTGTTTGTGTGTTAATCTGCTTGATTGCTTGTTTGTTTTATGTAGTGGTTCTTACTATAAAGCACGGTGGTCTATCTGCCTGCCAACATGTCGTTCAGCCTGTTAGCCTGTCGTTCTGACTGCCAGCCTATCGGTCTGCCAGCCTGTCCGTCTGTCACCCTGTCGGTCTGCCAGCCTGCTGGCATATCGTTCTGTCTGCCAGGCTGTCGTTCTGTCTGCCAGCCTGCCAACATTCCGGTCTGTCAGCCTGCCAGCATGTCGTTCTGTCTGCCAGTATGTCAGCCTGCCGGTCTGCCAACATGTCGGCCTGTAAAATTGCCGGTCTGCCAGCCTGCCGGCATTCCGGTCTGTCAGACTCCCAGCCTGTCGTTCTGTCTGCCAGCCTGTCGGACTGCCAGCCTGTCGGTCTGCCAACCTGCCGGTCTGTCCGTCCGTCCGTCCGTCTGTCTGTCTGTCCGTCCGTCCGTCCGTTCGTCCGTCTGTCCACCCGCCCGCCCGCCCGCCTGTCTGTCTACAGTAGTTCGGCCTTCATTTTTCGTTCATGAAGTATTATCTTTCTAAATCCTAAGTTTTGGGCTCAAACAATTTTGAAAAATTCAAAGATGAAATAAATAGTACATAGTTATGTAATACTGATCTCACTCACAATCTTTCGCGTACAGGTTCACAACAAGACGACAAAAACGCCCGGCGCTATTGAATTTACACGTCAACGGGATTATAAAACAAGTCAGACGTGTCGAATGGAGCATAAAATTACATGATTTGTTGCGCGCGCATTATGTTTCACGTACAGGTACAGGTACATGTTACTATTTGGTGCAATCTTAAGGTCTCTACTATTGCTATTCGCTGAACTTCAGTTGTGCAATAGTGAAGTCCATGTTCTAAGTTATATGATAGTTCAAGAAAGAATGTGAATAATATCGTTTTAAATTTTTAAATATTTGATATTTCATAGTACACGGTACATAGTTGCAAAAGTTGATCAATACAGGGTACAAGGAATGTAAATTGTTCAATAGTACAGGGAGCGAGAAAGTAAGCTGATCATACAGACATACAGTGAAAGTAATGTTAAAAAGGCCGCCTGTTGATGCTTTGAGGTGTCATCAATTGTTATTTAATCCAAATAAAGTAAACATTATTTTGTAGATTTAGACAATGGCTTTCAGGTCGTATGCATTTTAGTCATTAAATTAACAAGAACACTAGATTATACGTGTTACTAAGGTATCAAATTGAAATAAAATAACGAAATTAAATATTAACACGTTAATATAAATGACTATCCGCTATCAGTATTAATGCCTATCCGCTACTCAGAATAATTAAAATTGCCTGAACTACATGTGAAGAATCTTTCTACATAACCCCTCGAATGGTCTAATTCACTACCGTCCTCAAAAACCGATCATTTAATATGTTTTGTTCAAATTCACAAAAATACAGTTGAATAACATACTAGAAAACGTATCCACCTATAACACGATGACACGTTTTTTTGGTACCTATCAATGTAACATTTTCGAAGGGAAACTTACATGCTCCCTGTACGTTGATAGATTTACTGAAATGTATCGTGTATTGCATTCGTGTTTTGCTTCACTGCGCCCACTATTATCTATCTTTGCCTATAGTGTTTTTTGCCAACAATATTCTACAAACTGCTTGATGAATCAATTCTATGTCTGGTAGAACACTAGAAATAAATGTAAAATGTATTTTACGTTCAGAAATAAAGAATTAAACCCACGTCCTCCATTTGCAACTTAGCTGTACCCTGTTTCCCTTTTAATCGTGGTCACGGGGTAGGGTAGTGTGAATTATGAATATTCATTAGATCAACTTGGGCGACCGTTTTATATATGACAGACACATGTGATAAGTGATTATACAATACCTAAATCTTCATCACATGAAGGGTGTCTCAAAAAAATGTACCCAAAAGTATATCAAGAGCACAGATAAACCAATCAATATTTTCAGACATTTTTTGCATGGTCATGTAGCCAAAACATGAAAGTTTTCTCCCCAATACACCATTTTTATTTCAGTCTCTTCTTTTTGATGCTTTAACCCTTTGCCTTTTACAGCACATAATCGATGTAACCTCATATTTCGATGACAGCCTGTATCCGTACTGCTACATTGTTCATCACATTTGATAATAATTCCGGTGGATATGTTTTGGAATTCTCTTTGGATGTTGCCCTTAAGTTGTTCTCGGTCTTTTTGCTTGGAATGAGCATTAAAACACTCCTTCAAATAGCCACATATATGATGAATGACACAGTAGGACCAACATACACATTTAGATCACATATTAACACAGGTCAAACGTCATACATCGATCACATCGCTATATCACATGAATTAGTGGGTAATGTAACATACTGTGAAGTGTTTGAGGATTCTCCAGACTTGTCATCCGATCATCTTGTTATTCTATCAAAACTTGATTTATATAATATTGTACCCATTGTGCGTGCCAAACCCCCCAGTGAGCAGTTTGCTTGGAACAAGCTGTCCGATGACGAGATTACGTCCTTTTACACGACGAGACTTGAACGTAACATTGAACCTTTACTTACACAAGGGCGACATCTTTTAAAAACCAATGATATCAGGAATGAACAAATTGACAGTTTTAGTGAATCATTAGTGGATACGATTATCAAATCTTCCTGTGATTTGCCTATCAAGAAATTCCGGAAGCATCAGAAATCTTTCTGGAATCCTAATCTGTCACATCTGGTAAAAACCAAGAATGTTGCATGGCGCACATGGGTGAGTGAAGGGCGCCCACGTCAGTCAGACAATGAGGTACTTTTGTGTTATAAGGCTGCTAACAAAGCCTTTAAGAAGGCTTACTCTCAGGCGCAACGCGATTTCGAACAAAAAGAGCTGGACAAACTACAAGACGACGCCATAGATCAACGACTTTATTGGCATCTGGTCTCTAGGAGTCGGGGAACTAAATCACAAAGGATTAACTCTATACGGGATGAGGATGGTGTAATTTTATCGGACCCATCTGAAATTTGCAATGCGTGGATGAAGCATTTCTCAAAACTAGCTACACCTGGAAAATCCCCACATTTTAACGAACAATTCCACGATTACATCCAACGGCGGGTGACTTCATTGAGGACAGAATCGATGCCGAACAAAGACGGGATTCTTGATACGCCAATCACTGAGGACGAAACTAATGATGCTCTTAAGGCTCTTAACACAAATCGTGCGAGCGGATGCGATAAAATCTCAGCTGAACACCTAAAATTCGGCGGCCCAAACCTAGTATCAGTACTTTGTGTATTTTTTAATATTATCCGTAAGCATGAGCATATCCCCTGGGGTCTTTGTATCGGACTACGCATACCATTGTTTAAGGGTGGGAATAAAGACCCACTAGATCAGGACTACTACCGTGATGTAACTCTGATGTCCTCGTTGCGGAAGTTATTTGACAATGTGCTGCTCAGCCGCAGTAAACATCGTTTCCTGGCACACATCCCACAACTACAGGGTGCCTCGATAGATTCCTGCTCTTCACTTCACACTTCGTTCTTATTACAGGAAGCTATATCCCATTGTAGGGATAAGGGTTCTACCGTAAATTGTTCTCTATTGGACGTGCGCAAAGCCTTCAATTCAATGTGGATTGATGGATTTCTATACAAACTTTACAGATGCGGCATGAATGGAAAGTTCTGGAGAATAATGTACACGTCTTACAAAACGTATAACTGTTCAATTTTATATGACGGTGAATGTTCTAGCAGTTTTAATGTCGAACAGGGTGTCCATCAGGGAGGGGTGATGTCGATGATTGTCTACCAATTCTACCTCGCAGATCTCTTGTATGATATTGTGGGTGAGAAATGTGGAGTACGTATAGGTGGCACTGATGTCTCAGTAGTTGCGTACGCAGATGACCTATCACTTTTATCTCTTAGCATGCAGAATATGAACAGACTATTAAGCATCGTGTGGAATTACAGCTCATACTGGCGAATTACTTTCCACCCAGGGAAATGCTCGCTCCTTATTTTCGGCAGACCCAACGACGGCAAAGATACCGCTTTACTTGGCCCCAGTGCAATTCAACAAAAAACAGGGGAGCTGCACGTCGGGATACCCCTTGGGAACCACAATGATTTTGTAAAGCAAACGATATGCAAATCAAAACAGAAATATTTTTCGTTATTGGGGCTTGGCTCTTTAACAGGAGGCCTTTGCCCATTAATGGCCAGTAAGTTATATTGGACTTTCTCAATGAGTAAGCTACTGTACGGTTGCCAGGTAATAGACTATAGTATTCACGAAATAGAGCAAATGGAAATATCACACCGTGAAATCGGAAGAAGAATTCAGTCACTTCCCAAAAGTTCGCCGAACCCCATAGCAGCTTCAGGTCTTGGATGGCTTTCAATCAGAAGACAGATAGATTTCTCGAGGATGATGTTCTTCTGGAGTATTATAGTGTTACCAATGAATAATATTTACAAAACAGTCTTGATACATAGATTGCTGTGGCTTATAGAGGGGAATGGACGGCATAACTCTCCACTTTCCATCATTTGGAGAACACTCGAACGGTACACCTTCGTCAATTTATCTATGAACATGATACAGTCTGGAGAATATCTCTCTAAATCAGGTTTTAAACGCATTGTAAGAAATGCTTTATACTGTAATGAAGCAAATAGCATTAGAATGATGTGTTCTTTGTATAGTTCCTTATCATTTTATTCTTGTACAGTATCCTTCTCATACGTGCAGCCAAATATATGGTGGCTGATATGTAAACTGAGACCTATTTTCAAAAAACAGTGCAAACTTATGTTTAAACTCCAATCAGGGTCTTATCCTTTTGAGAATGGGGTTTGCCCATTGTGCTGCAATTCAAGAGACACTATTGAACATTTTATACTACAATGTGATATAATTACCTATGAACGGCAGACTCTACTCACAATGTTGGAGAGTGAAGACCGTAGGTCACTTGTCGAAAAGATGGACTTTGTTTTAGGGTTGAGCTCAAGCTTAGAGAGCATCGACTCACTCTGCTCCATATCACTTGTAATATTTTCCATGCACAGAGTCAGGGTATCAATGATCTAAACCATTTAGGACAGTTCACACTACTTAATTAAATTGAAATGATGTTTTAATTTACTTTCTTTATTTCATTGTATAATATGTAACTGTCTAATTTTAGACGCAAATAAATAATACATACATACATACACAGAGAAAGATGTTTGAGGATGACGATGGCAGCTATCAATATGAATATTTATATAAAAAAGGCTATATACACCCAAGAGGATGTCAAGCCGAGATGTGTAAAGAATATGTAAATGTAAATTATAGATGAATAATAAAAAAAATATTGGCACGTTCGAAAACAAATTTTAAAGACTCATTTGCCATTGAACTGAATCTCCCAATGTTCGCGTTAGGTTTATGAGTTTTCTCTACAAGTTTGGATCGAGTTACTTCAATAGTATTACCGTAGGTTTAAAATGATGATATTGAACTGATGTTACGCCAGTTCCACGATTTTAAGTTCACGTGGTCGCATCCTGCAATTTGATCGGAGATGATGCGAGAGATGACGTAATGGGGAATCCCCGAGTACGATAGAATATTAAAGAATTGTGGGTGCTACTCACTTCTTCTGACCTCTACACTTCATGATTAAATAATGAGCCTCATAAGTGGCCAATACATCAATTCAGTGCTAAATATAGGTCAGCAATATACTAGTGTGTATATAAATGTAATAATACAAGCAGTATACTCATTTTGAAAAATCAGATGAATTAATTTTTTTCATGGGGAGATCACAATGGCAAGCGCATTACTTCCTTTACACTTCTCTTCAAAAGATTGGCAACCTCAGGCACGGGTTGGGATTGTCTAATTTTTTTTCAAATCTGTGCCCCTCCGTTTTGTTTTATTTCAAACAAAAAAGTCTTGCTAAGTCCCCGGGGCTGATAAGTCCTCAAAAGCAAATATTAAATATTAGAAACATTTTGAAATGAGTTATTATTGAAAGCATATGTATCATTTATAAACACAAGCATTTGATCGAATGGGTATTTATTATCCATCACTTTTAAAGGAAAAATAAATCCATTGCGAAAAAATCAGTTTTGTTTTTGCAGATGCACGTTCATCTCGGAGATCATTTTAAGATTAAATTGTTGCTGTTTCAGTGTATTTAGTGTTTTCTCTATTTTCAAGAATAGCAAACTTTAGTGGATCGTGTTAATGTCATCAATTATATATGTTTAGCAAATAAATGGATCAAGGGAGGCAATTAGGTGAGTATTTCTCTGGTACAAGATACAAGTGTAAGCTAAAAAGGTACACACATTACTTGCAGTGGAGAGTTCTGTCCAATAAAAAAGCCAGTTGCAGTCATCTTTTGCTGAGGAAAGCAAAGGCATCGGGAGGATTATATCAAATAAGTCTAGATTTATTAAGTATTTCGAATGAGTATTTTATTTTCACAGTTAAGGAAAAAAGTTCATCATAAAGAATATTAGAAAAATCACGAGATGAACCAATATGCATTGCTTCCTGATAATCACTTTTTATTTTCTAAAAAAACTGATCCACTGATAATTGCCAACAGATTATCGAGATTTTTAAACTTCAAAGACCTAATTACAGATGGCCTGCGGTTGAATCTAATCTACTAATTAAATAAAGAGCCCATTGGTTCCTCTTTGTTTACATGGGAATGACGATTTTCAAAAATTCATCTTTAGAAGAAAGGGAAATTGGGAAAATTTGGAGGCATTGGAAATGAAGTCAAGTTACATTTTCATCAATATTATAAGTATTTTCTTCGCAGGTTATGTAAATAAAAATTCAAATATAAAGAGGAAGCAGGGAGCTAAGGTTGC
This sequence comes from Owenia fusiformis, assembly GCA_903813345.2. NCBI lineage: Eukaryota > Metazoa > Annelida > Polychaeta > Sabellida > Oweniidae > Owenia > Owenia fusiformis. The sequence continues at coordinate 34,374 of CAIIXF020000469.1, forward strand.
CAAACTTTTGGAGGGGAGTGTATTTGCCAGACAGACGAGAGGATTAGCCTACAACAAGTTTCAAATCGTGTGTCTAAAAAGGATTTGACAGCATTCTTTAATAAGATAATAAAATGTTCATTTCTCAAAAACAAATTAACTTTTATACATGTTATAATGATTCACAAGTTCATCTAAAATGTTTTCATTTCTCAAAACGTTCATGATTCTCGTCATTAATGATAAAATCAGCGGAAAGGTGATAGAAAATGGAATGTTTTTAAGTTTTTAAGTTTTTATTTTCAATTCAAAGAAAGCACAACAAATAAGTTTTTCAGCATAAGTTGTTCTTTATTTGTTGCAAGGCATTGAAATTTAAAAGAGATGTTTAATGTTAGAGCCTACAGAGCACAGTGGATATTTTGTTATTTCAATTTGTTGTTTTTTTTAAATTTAAGCCTATGTTTCATTCCATTAATACAATACTATTTGTCATCTGTCACTTCTATCGTCAGTACCAATTGAGAGTATTCGTGCAGCCATTACGACTTTTATTGTGCGCCATGATTAAATAAGTATTACATTCTTCAAAAATATTTGCTTTTGAATATACTAGTATTCAGAAACTAACTGTAAGTTCATGAGGTCATTATGAAATCCTCTATTACAAAATGAAATGGCAGATAAAATTCTTTTGATTTGGATTCTTTTCAAAAATCATCTAAAAGTGTGGGAATAGCATGCCGGAATTTGACATAACTTTGAATGATGAATTGGGAATGACGATTTTTCAATAGTAGCTCGTTAAAAAATATGTTCCTTAGGGATATGTTGTAATTTGCCCTTTACAAAAGTTGTCTCAATGTATGCTAACCCTTGATTTGGATTTCATTGAACAATTAAACAATTGTTATATAAAATGTATGATTTTGCTACCAGATTTCAATATCTTTCAGTAAAAGATTCACCAAAAACTATTTCAATATAGAAAATCAAATTGTTGCCAAACTTTTGGAGGGGTGTAAATTGTATGTATGACAAATACAAAAAATGCTTTTATGTGAGGTACACCGATGAAGGGGGAGATTTGTGGATACATAAAAAATCGAACCCCTGGTCACCAATTGCTGGCTACGCAACTGTTAAGGCTTTGATGATTGATTCAAAGGGGTCTCCTGGATGACAAACTTATGGAAGGGAGTGTACTTATCCACGTGGCTCATGTTTTAGACTTCCCGCTACTCTTATTATAATTTTACTTATTTGATGTTTTTCGGATGGCGCTCTTGGCAGAAATAATCTGCAACTTATTATTAGGGGCGTAGTCAGTAATTTCCTTCAAAATTGAGCTAGAAGCTTCAAATAAAAAGCACTTAAAAGCTCTTTTCTTTCTCTATCTAATATTCTCATTCGTTTTGGGAGAGGGTGCGATCGCTACGCCTCCTGGCTACGCCTATGAATATTATGTACAATCTTGTTTTAATTGCACTGTGTGTTGTAATTGGAATGCTGTTAGCCTGAAATAAAAATTATTTATAAAAATTCTCAAGCATACTATCCATAAAACTTGTATAACTTCTACTGCAGTATCTGTACAGACGCTTCAAATCCCAAGTAGCCCGCCAGTCTTGTATGATCATCGGCAGTGTTGGATTCGTGAGTACTCGAGACACACATATAGTGTGATACAATGCCTAAACCAGAAAAAAATATTTAATATATAGTGGATCAATAAATATTTTTAATCGGATTTATAGTATGTATCCAGGGTTAAATAATGTCAATAATTGACTTCGTTATCTCATCAAGGGTCAATATTTACTAGGGATAGGGATATAAAGTGAGTATAACAGCCATCCAATTTATCTTAAAGTGCGTCTCAAAAGCAACATTTGTACTCTTTCCAATAATATCTCATTTGGTCATATGTGATCATGAATCACTGCCAGGATTATCATTGTTTTTTCGCACATGGGAGAAAAGGCTAAGTTATGAACTTTCTTCAATCAACTGATCCTTATTGTGCAATCAGGTTTGTGTAATTGGGGTTGTGGATTAAATTCTGGTCACAACACCATAAAGCCTCGGTCACATTTGCTCTACGGCAGCTGTAGCTTCACAGAATCGGTATAGAATACCTAAGGTACTGCTTATCACTATATGGGTCAATTTACGATAATTGATATTTCAAAAAATACAAAATTCGAAAATTAAAATATTCATATGACTATCTTTTTTTCTTTAATTGTAGAGGAAACACATTATATTTTATAAATTCGTAAGCGGCATCATTGGAACTAAATTGGCATTTCGTTACCTGAGCAATTGTCAAAGGAATAAAAAATTAACATATTTTCATTAATCGTTCAAAAAGTCTGGTTTAATTTCAAATAAGATATTATTTAACACATTTGTGTGTGTCAAACAAGCAATAAACATGTTTCCTTGGATATTAGTATTGAATTGCAAAAATTAAAATGTAAATAAGTCAACGTTATCGTTTGAAATTATTAGCCGCAAATTATTTTGAAAGACCCCTATGTCAAAACCGATAACTTAGAAATGGGCAAGATACGTTCATACAATTTTACATATATACAGTTCCTCTCCGATGCCCTCACTATTTTTTTTAGTTCAAACTTCACAAACTATCAATGTAGTATATGGTATAATGCTCGGTTACGGTAAGGCACAACACATAGGTTGGCCTTTCGATTTTACATGGAAGCTTAAACCCCCTAATATTACTTCTCCTACGAAGAAATGTAAAAAAGAAGGATTGATAAGGAGAGCTATTTAGAAGTTTCTAGCTTTTTTTATTCTGTAAGTGATCATCATGGAATTTAGACACTTTTTTTTAGAATGAGGTGATTTTGACATCCTGAAATATTGTATTTGTATTATCAAAAGTTCGTTTCTACAACGTTTTTTTGTGAAGCAATGAAATTCCATTTTCTATTTTTAACCGTTACCTTTTGCTTAATAAAATAAAATTTTATCTTGAATGTCATCCTTTCTATTTGACCTTCAAGATTTGACCTTCCGTGACTTTTTCAAGGTAAAAAAAGGTCAAAAAGTGTTTTCAACTTGCTTCAAATTGACCATTTTTTCAAATCATGTAGAAGTTATCAGAAGTTCAAATCTGACTTTAGATTTGAGATTCGACCTTCATTGACGTTCTCAAGGTCAAAAGGTATTTTTTCAACTTGCTTCAAATTGACCAATTATTTTTTCAAAATCAACAGGAGTTCTCAAAAGTTCAAATTCGGTTATAGATTTGACCTTCAATGACATTCTCAAGGTCATAAAATATTTGACCTTCTCAAGGTCAAAAATGTCATTTTTCAACTTGCTTCGAATTGACCAATTCAGTGTTTCAAAATCAACTACAAGTTCAAATCTGACTTTGGATTTGATATTTCACCTTCAATGACCTTGTCAGGGTCAAAAAATGTTTTTTCAACTAGCTTCAAATTGACCAATTTCTATTCTTAAAATCATCTACAAGTTCTCAGAAATTCAAATCTGACTTAAGAGTGAACTCATAACATTGTGAGCTACTAGATGGTGACATTTTGTTATGTTAATGCCTTGTTTTCGTCTCCACCCTCTGAATTTTCAGGGTCACCCCAGGTGTTGGTTTAGTTTAATGTTTTATATGTGGGCAGGGGAATGGGTTCAACCCCCCCCCCCCCTTTACTAAAAGCTGGCTACGGGCATATTGCTCATATTGCATGTGAAGTATTAAACATTGCAATGGATGCAATCATTTTCATTGGAATCAATATGAAAGTGTTCTGGCACTTAAAATGACTAAGATGTGCAAGCAACAATTATCATTTCTGGTGAAGGCCAAACATTCATCATAGGGAACGACAAACAGCATTCAAAATATAATATCATGAAAAAACACGCAGTGTGGGCAATGGGGGAATGAGAAACATCATTCAAAGTGGTATGGTTATGTGTCGGTCATGAAAATAAAAAGAAAGCATAGCATGTTGAATAGAACTGTAAAGGTTTCATGCATCGCTATTCCCACAAAGTTATAACATGATCATATGTGAAACTGAGAGTGAAATATATTGTTTTTTGGTTTGGCATAGCCTTGCCCAAGTCGGTATTTTTTACTTATCTGATCTTGAATTATTACCGCCTTGTACAATCCAATACATCTCCGCTGTTATTATGCTGAAATATTCAACGGTTTCGAGATTTCCATAGTACCTACGCTATTAGGGGTATCGCGAAACCTTATTGATTGACAGATATCGCGTGGACACGACGTGTGACTTCAGGCTGAATGACCAATCAAAACGTTATCGGGTTGAGCTGCATAAACAAAACAAACTTCCCATCTACGACTTGAAATTCAATGATCTGATCGAGTGTTTCTTTAGATTTATAATATATTATGTAATTAAATGTACATCGGAAGGTAAGAGTCATTAATATAAATTAAATCATGCGATTCAATGTTGATTTAAAACTGATTTCGCGATGAAAATGCACAAAGACCTAGTCTAATGTAGCGGGTCATGTTGTCGTCGATCGGTGATTGAATCTCAGCCTGTACGTGTTCAGCGATCGTTTCAACGTTTATTGTTGAAATCTTTTCACCTTTGGTTATCCGATCGATGCCCCGCATCCACTAAACTCTCATTGATATTTATCTGATAAAATATTTGTATTTTCATGATGAATTCGTGCTCAGATTCTTGCAAGATTTGTTCTGAAAAGTCCCGATGAAAAGTGTACTTGTTTTTGACCTTGCATAATAATGAGCTAACGCTACAGGGCCGTCGTTGATTGGTCAGATTTTACCGACAACAACAAACTGTCGGTAAAGCACGTGGCTTTCTCTTTGGTACAAGGCGGTCATAATAGAAATCAAGATAAGTAAAAGAGACCGACTTGGGCAAGGCTAGGTTTGGCAATGACTCATTCTTTGCTGTAATTTTAATACAAACATAAAAATACGAATACAACTAACTTTTGATTGTACGTTTATATTGCACATGATTTTAAAGTCATTTTGTATCCTCCAACACATACTTAATGAAGTTTTACAATGACAATTCAAATAATTCAAAAGTTGAATAATGATGATCTAAACACTTTTATTAAGCACTTTCATTTCTCAAAATAATAATCTAAAAATATTTTTTCCCAAAGATGATATTTCAATGTTTGGAGGATACAAAATATTGGACAGCCTAATCTAGTCAACTTGAATTCACGACAGAAATACCTACACTCAATCATATATCTCCATTGTCTGCAATCGAAGATGTGTTATCAAAATGTACCTTCTGGCGTAGCTTTCACCAAAATAATACATCAATAGTGTATATTAATATGGCCGATGTGTTGGAGGATACAAATATTTGACAAATTGTATACATATAGTAAAACATACTTAATTTTGTGACCAGGACATATCAAACATCCCGTTTTCAAGAGCTGGTAGCACATACCTTTTATTAGCATGCTCAAAAATATCAACGCAATCGATACATTTTAGGTTAAGGAATTCGAGTTTATATTTGCCGAAAAAATAAAATATTTCTTAATTGTCAAAAAATCCATCATTAAAGTGATCTTTTTTTAAAAGATAAGCAATATTCCAAACAGGTACCTTGTGGTTATGATTGCTTAAAGTCTGGCCAACAAAACATAACACATTGCATGTCCATGAAATCAACATATATGTCGCAGTCTCTAGTACAACAACAGATTTTTAAAATATCAATTATCGTAAATTGTCCCATATTTCATGCTACACATTTCTCTCGATTTTGGGAAGCAACGGTCGTCGATTAAATGTGACTGAAGCAATGAATAACAAAAGTTTCACACTTACTTTTACTAAGGACAATTTTATGTGTTCATTAGTATCCATGAAGGTTCAGTGAACGACAAACCAAAGGGTTTTTGTGTACATTCGCACCCACATTTCAAGGGTAATTCAGAAAAAGATATCCAGGCTATGTTAATGGGGCATGCATGTAATTTTTCATGAGTCAACTTTCATAAGATGGAAGACAATGATTTTGAACACTTAATTGTGCCACTTCTTTTTCAATAGCTACTGGTCATATGCACTGATTTTTGCAATCTCTAAAGCTTTGTACAGAGCGGACTTTGGCCTATTGTGCAAAAGTAATGATTATTCAGTGGTCCGTCGTCTCATATGAATAAATGACACATCATATTGGAAAGAAGAGACACTTGGCTCAAATGGTAAACTAAATGAAATTGATTTTGGGACCACTAATTTTATATTTTACAATATTTTGCGACACACTGTATACTGACTTGGGCTCGGATAAGAATTCAAATCTGTGATTGTTGATTTAGGTGGCCATTGCTGGCGTCGTCATGTATGCTCCTGCAATAGCTCTAGAGGCAGGTAAGAGGGTAATCATTGTACTCTAGTAGACTAGTAGTAGTACTAGTAGTATATCTGCAGTATGTCACTCAACATTTCAGTAACTGGTTTATCACACTCTCTAGACTAGTAGTAGTACTAGTAGTATATCTGCAGTATGTCACTCAACATTTCAGTAACTGGTCTATCACACTCTCTAGACTAGTAGTAGTACTAGTAGTTTATCTGCAGTATGTCACTCAACATTTCAGTAACTGGTCTTTCGACGTGGGTCTCTATTTTAATTATGGCAGCAGTAGCAACATTCTATACAACACTGGTATGTCAGGCTCTATTAAAGCACATATTATATCTTGCAATCTCGTTTCTGGTTGAACTATATTGTATTCTATGTATAAAAATAATTTAAGCACACAAAGTAATGAATTGCAAGTGATTTAAGGGAATCCTGTCTTGTATGCGTTTTTCATGTATCCAGATAAAAAAATTAAGGTATAGCAATTACTAAAGACGAGCTGAGAGTATCTTTCTTAGAACACTATTGTTTTGCTCAAATATGTTTGATATGTCTCTATTTTCTAAAAGAGAAAAGTTCTGACTTTTTCTATTATATAGTAGCCCGGACAGAATTGTTCAAGGGTCACTTTTCTTTAGTAACTTTTTTAATTTTCAGTATTATCAATATCTGATTGCATATTTGAAATCTAGAGTATAATTCTGACACAAAAAATATTTAATGAGAAACTTCTAATTTATTGACATTGCAGGCGTTTATAGTATAACTGACGCTTTGATTAAACACAAGAGAGTGCTATGCTACGATGTTCCTGCTTGCCTTTTAACTCACTCGTTCAGTTTGTCATGTTGGTACCAACCTTTACATTCTTCGATGGTTTGAACACCACTATAGCCAGAGCGGTCGACCTTTAAGCGCTACCTGCTGTACGCACTACTCTGCCCTTGTTGGTAAAGGGATGGTGAACAAACCCTCGGTGAATGTATTAGCAATTGTCAAATAAGTCATTGGTTAATGTTGTGTCCCCTGCGCCCATTTGTCATTTCTCCTCAGCCAGAGCCAGCGGGAGGCTTTATTTTCTGCAGATCCAACTGCTCTGTTCGCTCTCTTGAGCCATGAGGGTGGGAGTCCTACATTATTGAACATTCGGTTGAGAGATGTTGATGGAAATCCTCTACAACCTACTTCAACGGGATAGTAATGAACTTTCCACCCTTTGGCCTCTATCTCCTCAACCAGATCTTGGTACTTTGCGCTTTTGAGTTGGTGTGCTACCTCAATGCGATCTTCCCAAGGTACTGTCAGTTCTATCATGACAGCAATTCTTTTATCCTCTGAGAATAAAAGCATATCTGGTCTTTGGTTTGTTGTCGTGATACAGCTGGGAAATGTGAGTCTTTGGTGTAGATCTACTCTCAGCTCCCAGTCCTGTGCTTGTTGTAAGATGCCATATCTTCCTCGAGAGGTGTGCCTGCTACTGCTAGGCAAAACCTTCCCTTTAGGATTTGCGTTAGCACCCACAAAATGTTTCTCTAAGGGTTGCAGAGCTCAGAGCTCCACAGTGGATACATGATGCATCTTCATTAAAACCCCAGGTAGTGAGATTGGCAGGAGATGGTAAAAGATCAGATATTGCTCTTAATAAGAAGCTAATCTTGCCCTGCTCCATATCCCATATGTCTTTCCATGAGAGCTGTCGATCGAGTGTAGACTCCGAGTGGGTCCATGCACCTTGTTTGACTAATTGTGCTAACCTCACCTGTCTACCCTCTTCCTCTGATTGCCTTATCTCCTTTACTACAAGCTTCCTTCTTGTCTCTGTGTTGGCATCTTTCCACCTGGATGTGCCATAGTTTCCAAGGCCCATCCTACCTTTACAAACGACACCTACTATGTCCTTATGACGGAGTTGGCTTTCAGCAATACCGATTGCCTGTTGAGGATTCCATCCCCTCCCATTCGATATTGTTTCTCCCGAGCTAGTAACTTTATTGTCCTTTGAAGAGCGTAGAGTGGTTACTGCTCTTACTTTGGCTGCTTTGTACTCTTCAAGTACTGAAGTTACCGGGAGGCTGAGCTTGGGAGATTTACTGAATAGAATACTGACGCAAATACATAATTCATCATCTTACTTCATATTTGTTCAAAACGGCGTAATATTTCGTTAAATTTGAATGTTCAGTTGAACGTTAATTTTTAAAGATTGGCATAAGCCTATAGGGTCATGCTGCCACCATTAGAATCCTGATAGAATACAGCAACTGACCAATCATAAAAAACAAGAAGTCAAACTCACCCAATGTTCATGAACTCAACTCTGTTGAAATGTTTGGGTTGCGTTCAAGAGGATATGAAAAGGTGGCGCCCCAATGTGCGGGGTGTGATGAGAATAGGTCCAGTCTTTTCAAAAGGTCCAAACAGCCTTCTCAGAGGCCATTGAAACGCTGAAGAACAATTCACATGCATGCCATGGATGGGTTAAAAGGCTTGTGACTGGGAAAGACATTAAACTGTGGCAAATATGACCCTATAGATGCAATGGTTAAACGAACTAGGGCTGCTAATCAAATATGGGTTACAATGGAATGGCCAAAAAACTTTATGTCCTGCGACCTTACCAATAAACTGTACAAACAATGTGCAATACTTTTTTTAAGTACCGGTATACATACAAGTCAATGTAAAACAAAAGGTTTAAATGCAGTCATTCCTCATTACCTCATACCAAAGCAGCAGTCTACACGAATCCATAGGCCCATGACGTTTTTTTAAATATTAACGTTTAACTGAACATTCAAATTCATAAAACAAGCCACCATTTTGAACAAATATGAGACAAATGGTGAATTATGTATTTGCGTCTCTCATACTATGAACGTCTATAATGTCAGTAAGAGATGTTCCTTAAATATCCTTTGTATGTCAGAATTTTATTCTAGTTTAAAAAAATGTAATCAGATTTTGATAATACTGAAAATTAAAAAAGTTATTAAAGAAAAGGTGATCGTTGAACAATTCTGTCCGGGTTACTATGATTATGCAAGGAACTTTCTGCACGTAGGGAGTTCTCGAGATTATTGTTGTTCTTTCGCGTAATATTTTATAACTGAATGTTTACATGTACGATTGCAGGGAGGTATTAAAGCCGTTATTTGGACAGACGTCTTCCAATTCTTGATCATAATGATAGGAATGATTATCGCATTTGCAATGGTAAATCACGTACTAGGCGTTTGCCTATCATTTTTTATATTAATTGCAATTACACTTTTCGAAATATGATGGTACATTTCGGATAATTTGAATTTCATGAAGCCGAAATCTTCATTTTGTCTTTTACATATTGATCATTAATCTGTCTATCAAGTTTGAAATGAGGGAGTCTTGGGTTGTCGTTTTTTTAATACCATGAAGTAGTATCAAAAACAGCAATAATTGTTGACTCATTTTCATAAGTTTTGGTAAATTAATTGTAAGTTATTGTTGTTTCAAGGGTTGCAGTCGAGTTGGAGGCTTCGCAAATATGTGGGACCTGTGTCAGAGAGGTGGAAGAATCCAGCCAATAGAGTGATTGATTATAATTTATATAATGGACGCTGGTTGACAGACATTTTAATAAATTTGAACTTATGATATACCAAATTAAAGATGAATAAATTCCCTATCCATTGGTATATGATATGACATATTATGATGTTTCCATCAAGAAAATCATAATTTATTTATGAAATACGAGTGTCCCATTTTTGGACCACCCTGCATGTATATACTGTATGGATGTTTGAGTTTGTGTTCCAGCTTTGACTTGAACCCATTGACGAGACATACCTTCTGGGGCCTCACTATTGGTGTTGGGGTAATCTTTACACATCTGTATGGAGTAAGCCAACCTGGAGTGCAGCGTTTTTCAGCAACACGATCACTCAAAGATGCCAGACTGTAAGCAGAATTTTTGAAAAATAATTTATGTACATTAATATATATTACCTCGAGCATCCACAAAATAGCTAAGGCTAAACATAACACAATATCATACATTGTCATTTATTTCATTCGGGCATCCATAATATAGTTAAGGCTAAACCTAATACAATCTCGTTACATTGTCAATTATTCCATTGGGACATCCATAATATAACTTATGCTAAACCTAATACAATCTCGTTACATTGTCAATTATTCCATTCGGGCATACATACCATGGCTTATGTTTTACCTAATACAATCTCGTTACATTGTCAATTATTCCATCGGGCATTTATAATATAGCTTATGTTTTACTAATACAATCTCGTTACATTGTCAATTATTCCATCGGGCATCCATAATATAGCTTATGTTTTACCTAATACAATCTAGTTACATTGTAAATTATTCTATTCGGGCATTCACAATATAGTTTATGTTTGACCTAATGCAATCTCGTAACATTGTCAGTTATTCCATTCGGACAATAATAATATACCTGTTGCTTAATCTTAAACAGTCTCGTTACTTTGTCAATTTTTCCATTCGGACATCCATAATATAACTTATGCTAAACCTAATACAATCTCATGCATTGTCAATTATTCCATTCGGCCATGCATAAAATAGTTACCCTGAACCTAATACAATCTCGTTTCATTGTCAATTATTCAATTTGGGCATCCATATTTAGTTAAGGCTAAACCTAATACGATCTCGTTTCATTGTCAATTATTCCATTTAGGCATCCATAATATAACTTATGCTAAACCTAATACAATCTCATGCATTGTCAATTATTCCATTCGGGCATACATACCATGGTTCATGTTTTACCTAATACAATCTCGTTACATTGTCAATTATTCCATCGGGCATCCATAATATAGCTTATGTTTTACCTAATACAATCTCGTTACATTGTCAATTATTCCATCGGGCATCCATAATATAGCTTATGTTTTACCTAATACAATCTCGTTACATTGTCAATTATTCCATCAGGCATTCATAATGTAGCTCATGCTTAACCTAATACAATCTCGTTACATTGTACATTGTTCCATTCGGGCATAACTTAATACAATCTCGTTACATTGTCAATTTTTCCATTCGGACATCCATAATATAACTTATGCTAAAGCTTATACAATCTCGTTACATTGTCAATAATTCAATTTGGGCGTCCATAATATAGCTTATGTTTTACTAATACAATCTCGTTACATTGTCAATTATTCCATCGGGCATCCATAAAATAGCTTATGCTCAACCTAATACAATCTCGTTACATTGTACATTGTTCCATTCGGGCATCCATAATATAGCTTAATATAGCTTATGCTTAACTCAATACAATCTCGTTACATTGTCCATTGTTCCATTCGGCATCCATAATATAGCTTAATATAGCTTATGCTTAACCTAATACAATATATCAATGCAACCGACCGATCATTTGTTCTTACAGGACCCTGCTAACTGTTATTCCCGCCCTTTGTGTGATTTATGCGCTGACAGCTCTTGTAGGGCTCACGGTGTATGCCTATTACTCTCACATTCAATGTGACCTTATGGTTATTGGAGCTGTTACTAATATAAATCAGGTAGATTTACTGCAAGGACTCGATGCGCTGAAATTTGGGGATTCATATCATTAAACTTTGTCATTAAAGCATGCATATTATGAAATATAGTTTCAATTTTTAGATATTCCCCTACTTTGTAATGGACGTACTTGCGGTTCCAGGCATACCAGGGATATTTCTTGCAGCTATGTTTAGCGCCGCATTGAGGTGATTTTTAATATTTTAAAATCATTAGTAAAGATCTTGAACTTTCGTGTCTGTGGAGTAAAGATAGGATTGACAATGTTGTAATTCTGGATGCTCTGTTCTTATTTCAATTCCTGGTCTTACGCTTTTGAAAAGATTTTATCGACAGATTTTTCGAGGTTCGTCATAATCATGTTTCTTCTGAAAATAAACCTGAAATATATTTATCAGGATATATTAACAATACGCCGTACGTTTTATAAAGACAAAAATTAATTCAGTGTTAAACTGCTATAAAGCAGACGCGTTGGCGCCACTGGGGGTCATCTAGCAACGAAGGCACGATGTCTTCGTTTCAGAATATTTTCCAAGCAATGATTTGGATCATTCTATATTCTTTGGCCTTCATCCGAGGTGATTCTCAAGAATTCAACAAGAAATTTACGACCAGTACTTTGGACACATCCAGGGGACACATCGTGTTCGTGTCCAAAAACGTTCAAGTGCAATGTTTTGGGAACGAGTAAAGAATAAGATAAAAGCCCGTTTTGACTGTTTTTATTACCCGAACTGTATTTCAGTACGATATCATCACTTGTTAATTCCCTTGCTGCAAATATCTGGGAGGACGTTCTTAGAGATCGCTTTCCTAACGCAAGCCTTGCTAGGGCGACGCATATTACAAAGGGATTGGGTACGTTATATATTTCTGAATCTCGCTTATTATGGAGTCATCACATTTAAGCCATGTGGGCTTACTGTTCGCTACCGTGTGGATACTTTGGTTGGGAAAAGGCATTTATACACAGTGGGCAAAACAAATAGTTTTACAGCAATCTCCCATCACACCAAATAATTATTCAATTAGTCAAGTAAAAAATTAATGCCCAAAATTAGCCAGCAGGCCACATTGTGGCGAACGGTGAGCCCGCACATCGAATGTGACAGCTACTTTAATTAAAATATAACAGTGCAGTTAAGCTGTGTCTTATGGCTCATCCCAGGGTGAAGATATGCAGGTTTGTTATATTGTTTTAAACATATATTAAAATGATTACAATTTTGCGTTATTTTAGTGATTGTATTTGGGATTTTGTCGACTGTGATGGCGTTTGTTGCTATGAAGATTCCTGGTCAAATCTTGCAGGTACACATCCAGAAAATTTGTTTTGAGTTTCACCGTTACGTAACAATAGAGACTGCTTGTCGAATAGTTACACTATAAGGTAGATTTGCATATCTTTTAAGAAGCTAAGATCTTCAAAAGTTTTTCTCTAACATATTCCACAAATTAGTTACTGTTCATTTTTGAACAGGCTGGATTATCACGCTTTCAAACCTAAGTAAAAAGTAACAAAATACTAAATTATATCGTCTTGTGTTTAGATATATAATTCAGTATCCTTACGTTGTAGTAAAATAGTAAGTGAAAATTATACAGTTTGGACTCTTCCACTCACAGGTCACCGTGGCATTGGGCGGAGCAGTTGGAGGGTCGGTTGTTGGGATGTATTGTCTTGGAGCCTTTACGACCAGCTGCAACTGGAAGGTAAACCAGGATGAAACATTAACAATCAAAAACAGAATAATGACAGAATAGCAAGTAAAATTTCCAAAAAGACGATACTTATATTTTATTATTTTAAACGAATTTTTTCTCTTAATAACCTGAATACTTAACATAACTAATAAATAAACGCAGTGAATACGTCTGGGGTACAATATCACTGGTCCCCATCTGGTTATAAAGACGCTACTGCTTTATAACAAAATCGATGAACTTCCGTCGAAGGAAAGTTTTCTTTTCATCATTTTCACCAACAATGCAAAGAGGTTGATTTGTACCTGGTGAATTTCGTAACGTCTTGGTTGTGTTGTGTAAACGTCCTGGTTGTTGACGTGAGGAATTCTTATTCGATTATTGGAGCTGCTGGATATATTTGCTCGTGACTGACTAGCTTTCAGTAACCTGATGCTAATATTAACATATGGGTAAAACATTTGCCGGATACAAATCCACATGATGAAAATAAAAATTCCTCCGAATGGTATTTAGTTTTCTTTCATTTATATATTTACGGACTTTCTGCAAGTTTGTTATTTGATCGACCATATAAAAGTGGGAGACTATATTTATTCTGTTCATTTATTTTTTTCAGGGAGTAACAGCTGGAGGATGGGTCAGTTTTGCTTTCTTATTGTGGATCGCTTTGGGGGCGTTCACGATAAAATCCACGAAACACATCCTTCCCCCGGCGTCGACTAACGGATGCTATGTTAAAAACGTCAGCGAACTCTTTAATGAAACTAGTACAACGCCATATTCAACCAATGAATATCAGATTGGCTTCTCCAATTCAAGCACTGTTTCGCCTGTACCAGCGGTCGAGGAGTAAGACGCCACTTATATACAGGGTGGGCCAAAAAAACCACCCCCCTAGCCAATATTTCTGATAAATATTCAATTTTTAACATGCACACCAACAATGATATATCATTTTAAAGACAATTTAATTTGAAACAAAATGATATATAATAGAACAATTTTCAACAACTCTGGCTCGAGATATAACCATTTATGTGACATGGGGGTCAAAAAACACCTTTTCAATTTTCGTCGATTTTGCGAACAATTGCCTATTTCTACCAAATTCTAGTAAATTACAACATTGTCATGAGTCTTTCATTATTGAATATTATATATTGTTTTCATTCAGTTTTTGAACCTTGCATGCTCAATATACATTTGTATGCTTATAAAACTAATTCATTTCTTATTCAGTCTGTCCAAATATGGCTCAAAAGACTCACCCCCGGACCCAAATTCTGATTTGATTTCTCGCTTAAAACGCGAAAGCCATTGGTATAATTGATGGACCTCTGCAGAAGTACCATCCAACACCTAATTATTCATTCTTTCTGTTTGTCTACACCCCCCCCCCCCTGATGGTCTAGGGATCTGCATAGGCCAACTGTTCTAAATGCCCCAAGTACTATACATGTAATCAAAAGGCTATACTCTATATCAGTAAGCAAGAATAGTGACATTTGCGATAAAAGGCTACTCAAATCGAGATGACATTTTTCTGAAAGGTAGGTGGTGTCCACTCGGTGTTTCCCAAAAAGGAAAGACCGTACAGGCCCTGTTTTTTGAACCAGGAGCAAAAATATACTCTGAATGTTAATGACATGAGGTGGTAAAAAAGGACTCCTCGAGAATATAAAAAACATGTGAAAGAAATTTCATTTTCTGATAGAACAGTGCTCCATCACACAGGTCCAATGCTACCCTGGAGTTTTTGGAGATTCGAAATGTCACCATCTCTATCCCAGAAAAATGGCTTATTGGCAGTCCAGTTGCCAATAATGTTGATTACCATACCTGGGGGCATCTAGAACAGTTGGTATTTAAATATACCCAGCCTATCAGGGATGTAGAGGAACTAAAAGAAAGAATAACAAGTAGTTGAATGGTACTTCCGCATACATCCATCAATTATGCCATCAACCAATGGCTTCCGCGTCTTAAGCGAATAATCCAATCAGAGGATGGGTCAGGGGGGTGGGTCTATTGAGCTATTTTTGGACAGACTGAAGAAGAAATGAATTAGTTTTATAAGCATACACATGTAAATTGAGCATGTGCGGTTCAAAAACTGAATGAAAACAATATATAATATCCAATTATGAAAGACTCATGACAATGTTGTAATTTACTAAAATTTGGTAGAAATAGGCAATTGTTCGCAAAATCGCCGAAAATTGAAAAGGTGTTTTTTTGACCCCCATGTCACATAAATGGTCATATTTCTATATGGGGTTGTTGAAAATGGTGCTATTATATATCATTTTGTTGCAAATTAAATTATCTTTAATATGATATATCATTGTTGGTGTGATTGTTAAAAAATAAATATTTATCAGGAATATTGGCTAGGGGGGTGGTTTTTTTGGCCCACCCTGTATATATTATCCACGACTTATAATTACTAAATGGCTTTGGCCCAATTTGCTTGAATTAATTCTTATTCTCCCAAAGTATAATCTTTATGTATGTAAAACGTATTCATTACATTCTTAGCCCTAATGTATGCAATTATCAATTTGAACGTGAATCGTAAAAATGTCGTTTCTAGAAAAGGGTTACCTTTTGATTTATCTTTCATGCATGTACAATATTACATTTTCAAGGGGACACTTGGACAAGTTTTACTCAATTTCTTACACCTGGTATGGCTTGATAGGATTCATTGTGACGTTTACAGTAGGGATGCTCGTAAGCTTGGTGACAGGTATTACCAGTATTTCATTAAACAGATAACAAAACTAGGCAAAGGGTAATCAGTGTTTCAAACAGTCAAGGCAAAACGGGTAATACTAATGTTGGTATTATAAATAGTACCGTGGGTACTTGGCTCACATGGTGTTGCTCAAAAGTGAATGATGGCTAAAATGGCTAAAAACGGATATGATTACTACTCTTTACAGTGACATGGCTTTTTGCAATGCAGGACACCTTAAATTATTTTTAAGCTAGGAAAAGGGCCAACAGTGAATTTCGCGAGACAAAAATGGTGACCATTTTGAAAATAGGCAAGCTTTTGAACCAGGAGTCACAGGGGATTTTTCTGTACTGATGTTGAACAAAAATAACTTAAAACAGGACACCTATCGACAGAAGTTTTAAGGCAAATGGTTCAAAAGCGGATTTCGCGAGACAGATGGACAAATCAATGTTAACTAAAATGGCTGTAAATGAAAAAAAAACGGATACAATTTTTGCCGATTTTAGCAACAAAAATATTTCATACATGACATGGCTTTGTACAAAGTAGGACATCTGAAATTATTAGTAAAGCTAGGGAATGGGCTAAAAGTGAATTTCGCAAGACAAAAATGGCGACCATTTTGAAATTAGGCAGCTTTTAAACCAGGAGTCATAGGGGGGGGGGGGGTCTAAATTGATTTTGAACAAAAATAACTCAAAACGGGAATCCTATTGACAGAGGTTTTAAAACGGGCCAATTGTTGACAGACGGACGCGGACGGACAGACAGACAGACAGACGCACAAGTGAGTGATTGCAATAGCTCACCACGTGAGCTAAAAATCACATGTATCTAGGATGAAGAATTAGAAAAGATTCATCCTCGGTAGTATCAGTGTTTCTTTTAAGTTTATTTTTTCTGTTTATTCGCCATGCTTTCTGATTTACAAATAAACTTTTGTCAAATCACTTTTCTAAACATGATATTATTCTACTTTATCTTTGTCAATAGATATTCGATGTCGTCAGTTTCCTGTCTCTCCTTTCATGGCTTGTCATATGCATATGTTTGTAGGTTTTAGTGATAAAGACGATGTTGATGAGGAGACATATATTAAATGGCCAGATTTGCTGTTCTGCTGTCTCCCTGAGTCGTACAGGGTGGGGTTATGGAGAAAAATTACAGTAAGCAGTACATACACTCTATCAATTAAAATGAATTCTTGCTTGTAGTCCATGATCTGATTTTTCTAAGAGCTCTATTTAAGGAGTTTGTTGTCCGGGTGTCCGCCACAAAAACTACTGCATAATATTCCTATATATATATTCTCTACACTGAGTTATGTTCCATTTTTCGTGTAAGTGTGGCATGGGAATATCATCATATTCCTAAGTCATCAAATATATTTATTTGGGTAACGTTTTTGACACCCTGTACCTTTTATACATGTCACATTACCTTCTTTGAAGCATTTGACAAGTGTTTTATTACTAAATGTATTCACACCAAAACACTGCGCCACGCAGATTTTTTTACCATTGCAGACATTTGCATCCTGTGAGAACCATCTTTTTGACATTTTCGAAATCCTATATTATCTTGTTAATCAAAAGTATTTACTTTTTATCAAAGTTATATCATACTTGAACTGCAGTTATGTGGTAAAAAGTCAAAAATACATTGTAAAAAGGGAATCTTGTGCGACCCCATTTTATAGGCAAAAGCCCCTGTTACAATCAAAACTAAATATGTTTTCTTAATAGGGAAGTCAATCTTTGAAACGGTATGTTCATTTTTTGTGGCGAAATTCCGGACAACGACTCTTAATTTTTCTTGGGGCAGGTTTGAGACTATTGGTACCTTAAGATAAAAGCTATATTGGCCTTTCCATATTTTAGTGGACTTTCCTATTAATAAAAGTGATTAATGCCCATTTTCTCAATAAATATGCAATATTAATAGGGTGGTTCAAAGAGACCACAAAGACAGGATTTTATATTAACCAACCATCATGGTAAAGTGTCAACCGTGTATTATCTAATTATAGTAGGCACTTTCCAAATTCGTCTCGCCCTCGTGTCACTTAAAATGTTCATGCTGCTTGTTAGGGCTCACGGAATCTTGATAACAAGGATGGAGATGCTAGGGAGAATGCAGAGCCTGTTGAAATGGAGAGTTTTTAGAACCAAAAGGAACTGAGCGAGCCTAAAGGACATGGGGCACAAACATTTTGATACAATTTTTAAAGGAGACTCTGAAGTGTCATTTAGGGCTTACAATAGATGGCGAATAACATGGGACACATACAGTATGATATAATTTTGAAAGGAGACTCTATTAAGAGTGTCATTAAGGACTTACAATAGATGGCGAAGGACATGGGACACAAGCATTGTGATATAATTTTGAAAGGAGACTCTATTTAGAGTGTCATTTAGGAGCAGTTGGGGGGGGGGCATTGTTGGAATGCATTGTCACGAAAATTTACAAGCAGCTGCAACTGGGAGGTAAACTAATCAAGATGAAATGTAGGGCGGTTAAGCGAGCGTGTAATTAATATTTTAACCCCGGAGTTAACTGTTTATCTCTCAATTCAATTCATCATTTAAGTCCCAGGGACCTATTTACAATTATTTTCCGTATACCTTTATACTCAATCAGCCAAGTAAACACTACAAATGGGAGAACTAATCCATAGAAGACCATAATTCTACACGTTCACGTACAGGTTTTTCTCTGGGACTTATTACAATTATTTCCCGTATACCTTTATACTCAATCGGCCAAGTAAACACTACAAATGGGAGAACTAATCCATAGAAGACCATAATTCTACACGTTCACGTACAAGTTTTTCTCGGGGACTTATTACAATTATTTTCCGTATACCTTTATACTCAATCGGCCAAGTAAACACTACAAATGGGAGAACTAATCCATAGAAGACCATAATTCTACACGTTCACGTACAGGTTTTTCTCTGGGACTTATTACAATTATTTTCCGTATACCTTTATACTCAATCAGCCAAGTAAACACTACAAATGGGAGAACTAATCCATAGAAGACCATAATTCTACACGTTCACGTACAGATTTTTCTCTGGGACTTATTACAATTATTTTCTGTATACCTTTATACTCAATCAGCCAAGTAACCACTGCAAATGGGAGAACTAATCCATAGAAGACCATAATTCTACACGTTTACGTACAGGTTTTTCTCTGGGACTTATTACAATTATTTTCCGTATGCCTTTATACTCAATCAGCCAAGTAAACACTACAAATGGGAGAACTCATCCATAGAAGACCATAATTCTACACGTTCACGTACAGGTTTTTCTCTGGGACTTATTACAATTATTTTCCGTATACCTTTATACTCAATCAGCCAAGTAAACACTACAAATGGGAGAACTAATCCATAGAAGACCATAATTCTACACGTTGACGTACAAGTTTTTCTCTGGGACTTATTACAATTATTTTCCGTATACATTTATACTCAATCAGCCAAGTAAACACTACAAATGGGAGAACTAATCCATAGAAGACCATAATTCTACACGTTCACGAACAAGTTTTTCTCTGGGACTTATTACAATTATTTTCCGTATACCTTTATACTCAATCAGCCAAGTAAACACTACAAATGGGAGAACTTATCCATAGAAGACCATAATTCTACACGTTCACGAACAAGTTTTTCTCTGGGACTTATTACAATTATTTTCCGTATACCTTTATACTCAATCGGCCAAGTAAACACTACAAATGGGAGAACTAATCCATAGAAGACCATAATTCTACACGTTCACGTACAGGTTTTTCTCTGGGACTTATTACAATTATTTTCCGTATACCTTTATACTCAATCAGCCAAGTAAACACTACAAATGGGAGAACTAATCCATAGAATACCATAATTCTACACGTTCACGTACAATTTTTCTCTGGGACTTATTACAATTATTTTCCGTATACCTTTATACTAAATCAGCCAAGTAAACACTACAAATGGGAGAACTAATCCATAGAAGACCATAATTCTACACGTTCACGTACAAGTTTTTCTCTGGGACTTATTACAATTATTTTCCGCATACCTTTATACTCAATCAGCCAAGTAAACACTACAAATGGGAGAACTAATCCATAGAAGACCATAATTCTACACGTTCACGTACAGGTTTTTCTCTGGGACTTATTACAATTATTTTCCGTATACCTTTATACTCAATCAGCCAAGTAAACACTACAAATGGGAGAACTAATCCATAGAAGACCATAATTCTACACGTTCACGTACAAGTTTTTCTCTGGGACTTATTACAATTATTTTCCGTATACATTTATACTCAATCAGCCAAGTAAACACTACAAATGGGAGAACTAATCCATAGAAGACCATAATTCTACACGTTCACGTACAAGTTTTTCTCTGGGACTTATTACAATTATTTTCCGTATACCTTTATACTCAATCGGTCAAGTAAACACTACAAATGGGAGAACTAATCCATAGAAGACCATAATTCTACACGTTCACGTACAGGTTTTTCTCTGGGACTTATTACAATTATTTTCCGTATACCTTTATACTCAATCAGCCAATTAAACACTGCAAATGGGAGAACTAATCCATAGAAGACCCTAATTCTACACGTTCACGTACAGGTTTTTCTCTGGGACTTATTACAATTATTTTCCGTATACCTTTATACTCAATCAGCCAAGTAAACACTACAAATGGGAGAACTAATCCATAGAAGACCATAATTCTACACGTTCACGTACAGGTTTTTCTCTGGGACTTATTACAATTATTTTCCGTATACCTTTATACTCAATCAGCCAAGTAAACACTACAAATGGGAGAACTAATCCATAGAAGACCATAATTCTACACGTTCACGTACAAGTTTTTCTCTGGGACTTATTACAATTATTTTCCGTATACATTTATACTCAATCAGCCAAGTAAACACTACAAATGGGAGAACTAATCCATAGAAGACCATAATTCTACACGTTCACGTACAGGTGTTTCTCTGGGTCCTATTACAATTATTTTCCGTATACCTTTATACTCAATCAGCCAAGTAAACACTACAAATGGGAGAACTAATCCATAGAATACCATAATTCTACACGTTCACGTACAGTTTTTCTCTGGGACTTATTACAATTATTTTCCGTATACCTTTATACTCAATCAGCCAAGTAAACACTACAAATGGGAGAACTAATCCATAGAAGACCATAATTCTACACGTTCACGTACAAGTTTTTCTCTGGGACTTATTACAATTATTTTCCGCATACCTTTATACTCAATCAGCCAAGTAAACACTACAAATGGGAGAACTAATCCATAGAAGACCATAATTCTACACGTTCACGTACAGGTTTTTCTCTGGGACTTATTACAATTATTTTCCGTATACCTTTATACTCAATCAGCCAAGTAAACACTACAAATGGGAGAACTAATCCATAGAAGACCATAATTCTACACGTTCACGTACAAGTTTTTCTCTGGGACTTATTACAATTATTTTCCGTATACATTTATACTCAATCAGCCAAGTAAACACTACAAATGGGAGAACTAATCCATAGAAGACCATAATTCTACACGTTCACGTACAAGTTTTTCTCTGGGACTTATTACAATTATTTTCCGTATACCTTTATACTCAATCGGTCAAGTAAACACTACAAATGGGAGAACTAATCCATAGAAGACCATAATTCTACACGTTCACGTACAGGTTTTTCTCTGGGACTTATTACAATTATTTTCCGTATACCTTTATACTCAATCAGCCAATTAAACACTGCAAATGGGAGAACTAATCCATAGAAGACCCTAATTCGACACGTTCACGTACAGGTTTTTCTCTGGGACTTATTACAATTATTTTCCGTATACCTTTATACTCAATCAGCCAAGTAAACACTACAAATGGGAGAACTAATCCATAGAAGACCATAATTCTACACGTTCACGTACAGGTTTTTCTCTGGGACTTATTACAATTATTTTCCGTATACCTTTATACTCAATCAGCCAAGTAAACACTACAAATGGGAGAACTAATCCATAGAAGACCATAATTCTACACGTTCACGTACAAGTTTTTCTCTGGGACTTATTACAATTATTTTCCGTATACATTTATACTCAATCAGCCAAGTAAACACTACAAATGGGAGAACTAATCCATAGAAGACCATAATTCTACACGTTCACGTACAGGTTTTTCTCTGGGACTTATTACAATTATTTTCCGTATACCTTTATACTCAATCAGCCAAGTAAACACTACAAATGGGAGAACTTATCCATAGAAGACCATAATTCTACACGTTCACGAACAAGTTTTTCTCTGGGACTTATTACAATTATTTTCCGTATACCTTTATACTCAATCGGCCAAGTAAACACTACAAATGGGAGAACTAATCCATAGAAGACCATAATTCTACACGTTCACGTACAGGTTTTTCTCTGGGACTTATTACAATTATTTTCCGTATACCTTTATACTCAATCAGCCAAGTAAACACTACAAATGGTAGAACTAATCCATAGACGACCATAATTCTACACGTTCACGTACAGGTTTTTCTCTGGGACTTAATACAATTATTTTCCGTATACCTTTATACTCAATCAGCCAAGTAAACACTACAAATGGGAGAACTAATTCATAGAAGACCATAATTCTACACGTTCACGTACAGGTTTTTCTCTGGGACTTATTACAGTTATTTTCCGTATACCTTTATACTCAATCGGCCAAGTAAACACTACATATGCGAGAACTAATCCATAGAGGACCATAATTCTACACGTTCACGTACGTAACTTAACCTCCCTATTAACATTGAATGTCACAGCAGACAAAAAAGTTTGTTGGCAATTTTGAATGAAATATATAGGAATGTTATAAAGGAGGAGGGAAAGTATCGCAACAGATTTCGGACAGTCATATGTTGGAATTTGGCTATTTTCTGAGGATTTAAACAGGTGCATATGTTAGGTCAATGCATTACCTCCAGGAAAAGCACTCATAGAGATGATTAAATAATTTCGACTTTGAGACAGGGAAGATGCAAACAACCCACCCACATGTTTTTTTCTGAAATGTTGTTCTGATTTTCAACCCCTTCCAACCCTGCTTTTTTAATTTTTCTTGCATCAATATGTTGCGTTTTGACACACAGTAGGCCCTTTTAAAGGAATAATTGATTCCTTTGGGGGTTTTAAAGATATCCATTATGGGTGACCAAAACTAGCTGAAAGCAATGGATCGCACCCAGTTTCCCATAAGGGAAAATAATATGGGAAATATTGTTTTCCACTTTATCTAAATCTGTTGCGATACTTTCCCTCCTCCTTTTACACATTGAATTATTTTCCTGTCATGTTACTGGTAGATGAGAAAAAGTCAATAAATTATCACTTTACTAACCTCATATATCTTAACTATATGTAAGGTTTATTCCCTTGGCCAGAGTGATTTCAGATGTTTCATGCTGAAATTGATTACATTTTCAACAGGACTAAACCATGGTTGATATAATATGCTACTACATACATTAGTTTTTCTTTGACATCTACTAAGAATTTACTGAGAATCTTTAACAGGAAGTGTGAAGTTGTCTGGTTTAGATTATCACAAATACATTTCGGCAACCCGTTCAAAATTAGGTGCATGAAGATGAGCTTGCAAGAGAAGTCGAGACCTAATAAAGACGGTTAAAAGGAATTTCAAAATAACGAGGCATGGCATTTAGTTTTGAAGTTGATAAGAAATACAAGCGGGGCTTCCATCACCTTTTACTATTATTTAAATCTTGAAATTGGCTGACCAATTTTATGATCTGGTGAAAGGTTTTTCGAAAGAGCAACTCCATTGAAAATTGTTGATTTCTTAGCCAAAGCACTTGTTTGGAGGGGAATCTTATAATCCCTGTGACTCCTTAGTAATGATCGCACTTGAATGTCGTTCTCGAAAGATCTGACAAGATTACAAATGAAAGGAGGAAAGCTGTGACATCTTGATGTATATATTAGATCTTACTGTACCGTCAGATGATGCAAGATCGATGTAGCACATATTTATTATTTATTCACTTACATGGTTGTATTATGTGGGTGGAAGTAGCATCAGATGGAACTGCAAGATCTTAAATATTTGCTATTGTCTATATCATCATATAGAGAAACGGCGTCGTTTTAATCTTACATATTGTTGTATTATGTGAGAAGTGTTTCTCTCTGAGCTAGAGTACATATGATTGCCGTACCAAACAATGGTTATATCTGCAAAATCAAACATTGATGCTTGATATGTAATAAGAGAGCATTTGAATATTTCTGCTGAGAAAGAAGATCACATTATTCTGGATAATATAATTTTCAAGTTAGTGCATCCTCCAACCCTTCCCGAACGCCAAAACATCTCCGTCGAATTATGTCGTATTTAGACTTTAAAAATGTTATTTAAAACCAGAAGGCTGTATTTATTTCTACCAAAGATTCAGAGCTTCACCTTCCGTTTCAATATCAGATTAAGCTTTCTTTCATTTATGTATTCACGGACTTTCCGCAAGTTTGTCATTTGAGCGACCATATGCAGAGTAAGCCAAAAAGGTAACTTCGTCTTCCATAATGAATTTTAACTCATATTTAGCACAATTAAACCTTGTGCAATGTTCCTTCATTTTACTAAGTTTCGTATGTCTACGATGTGTGGTCACGATTTTATGGCTATTTTAAAAACATGCTCAAAATGCGGAAAATCACCGATATGAATCCCTTAACTTTTATATTTGGAGCCATTTCATAGATACTGTCTACATTTACAACACTATGGGCATGGGCATAGTGAGAGTGGGTTTGTGGGCCTCGTGCAAACTCCCATTCTCCTTGAGCCCCCTAACACTCCCTTGTTATCCCTTGTCAACAAACTAAAGGCCGGGAACGAACCCCACTTTCAGAAAGGTGACTATTTTCGCGCGAACAATGCATCACATATCTACACTAACTATTTGATGAACTTTGAAACCTTTAAAAAACATCCCCTATACAACGTCATATTCAACCAATGGACATCAGCTTGGCTTCTTCAGCACCCGCACCATTTCACCTTCACCAGTGGTCGAGGAGTAAGACACTATTTTTATTTATATTATCCAAATCTTATAATTACTAATGACTTCAGTGCAATTTGCTTGAATTGATTATTATTCTGCCTGGACATGATCACTTTATATGCACAACGTATTCATTACATTCTTAACCCTAATGGCTGCAAGCTTTTAATAACCTTTTTAAGTCACAAGGGGGGGGGGGTCACTCGGACACATGAAAATTGTTAATTTTCTTTCAAAATACTGTTTGGTGCCCAAAATGCTATATTTTCTAAAAAATAATCTATTATCTTTCAAATAAACTAAAAGCCAAGGCAATGGCTTTTCGAGAACTGAAGTTAATGTGCACCTTCAAATATAGCAGGTATAGCGAAAACCAAATGACATCAAATGTACTTAGGTGGTTCAAAAAGTTTTGCAGTTGATGCCATAACTTCAAGGAAAATAGGACTTTTACAATGAAACTTGGTACACATATGTGTTATTTTGATTGGTTCTTGAGATATGGTTGCTATGGTAACCAGAGTGGTGGGTACCATGTTCAACCCGAAATTACGTTTTTCCAAATAGTTGCTTGAATAAACTCTTTGTAAAGTGGCAATTACCAGGTGTAATATAAGTGTCTTTGGGTGGCTATTTTTCTTCAAATTCTTCAATTTTTCTAATTGTCTCTATGATATCACAATAGACAAGTGACACGATAAGTTCCTTTGTAATGTATACTGTCCAAAACCCAGTTGAAAAATTGAGATGGAAAAGTGAGGAAATTTTGAATTTTTTTCCCAAAATTTTCAAAATGGCAGATGTTTCCACACCAACCAAATTGATGAAATGGAAGCATAGAAATATGATACAGTGCATGGTTCAAAATGGCAAGACTTTGCAAGAGACTTATGAACTGGTTCAGGGAGCAATAAAATGTAATTGAATAATCAACAATTTCAAGCTTGCCTATTTTTGTCTTTGACATTCATATTTAAAGATGACAAACAACCATCATTGATTTATGCAGAGTAATGAAGACACAAAGATAACAGAGGTGCAAAAAACTAGAAAAAGTTCTATCGAAAAAAATTAAGAGACATTAGGGTTATTAAGTTATCAGTTTGAATGTACATCGTAAAATTGTCGTTTCTAGAAAAAAGATTCACATTTTGATTTATCTTTTATGATTGCACAATATTACATTTTCACAAATGGTCAAGTTTTACATAATTTCTTACACCTGGTATGGCTTGATAGGATTCATTGTGACGTTTACAGTAGGGATGTCCGTACTCCGGAAGCTTGGTTACAGGTATTACCAGTATTTCAATAAACAGATATCAAAACTAAGCAACGGATAATCAGTGTTTCAAACAGTTAAGGCAAAATGGGTAATGTCAATGCTGGTTTTAAGAAGTATCAGTGTTGAACGTGGAAATATATAGTCATCATTTTTCCTATACGTTCTTACATTTATTAGAATATAATAAAAGATTAGAGAAATTGGAGAGTTGTTATGATAACTTTATGCAAACGCCTCGTATAAATATATAATGGATTCTGATTTCCAATTAAGGATTGGGGATTACCAATATAACAAGCAAGATTATCTGTATCAAATATGGGCTCTTGGGCCATCCTAGAACATAGCTAAAATTAAACACGTAATGAGCGACGTGTAATCGCTCATCTACACGTAAAAACCGATAACTTTCACGCTAACCCCCTGACGCTTACCTGTAGAAAGAAGACTTATCTGACGTCATTTTCCTGCGCGCGCATAGACATAGAAGTTCACATTCATGCTTTATTGAATCAAGGGCGAACGTAATACGGCGGAACGTTCGCAAAGTGGCGTTCGTTTTTTTACCGCATCCGATTTGAATTAGCCAATAAACATGATAGGGGTGTGAGAACTTTGAAATTTTTTCTAACGATGCGTCTTACCTCCCTTTGAACATAAGTCCAGAGCTGAATATGTCAGCACATGTTGATGATTGGTAAGTGAATTTACAAACTTCATCGAACGTACTCGAACGGGTCGGTTAGAACATTCTCAAAATGTTCTCGTGGTCGTCACGTTCTACAATTAGAACGAGTGACAACGTACTAACGACGAGCTGGACGTACTACGAACGGAACCGTCGTACTTCAATCCTACTAGGGACGTTTTTACAACGAGTTGAACTATCCGAGGACGTATTGAGAACGAGGTAGAACTAATTGCAAACGGGTTTAAACTGACTAAGAGCGTATTAAAGACTGCTTATGAACGAGTTAGCAAAGATATAGCTATCACACCAAACAAGTTGCCACTGCGTTCTTCAAAACTGGTTTTAAACTGTGTGCGAACGGAATGAACGTAGCTGCAACTTTCTAAGGTCTATTTACGAACTTCATGAACGTTCTCAGACGGGAAGGTGATTTCAGAAGTTTGGATCGATTCAAAATCCGATGGCGACCATACCGGTCTGTAATCAGGTCATGATGACCTTCTAGACTAAGGGACGCTTTATACGACGTTGCACACCGACGTGGTGCGACCTGGACGAACTGCGAGTGAGATGGACGTATTGAATACTGTTTATGAACGAAGTAACTAATTATTTTAGACAAAATTCCCGACCACAGCCAGATTGAGCCCGTTTTACAACGTTTTCGTAGGACTGGCAAGAACGGGTAAGAACTAGTTTGGTGTGATAGGTGGATTACGTAACATATTTTCTATAGTTTAGTGAATTACGGTCACGAACCGTTCGGAAACAACTAGCCTTTCCCAATGGCCATGATATCATGGCCATTACGCATACCTATATTTATAATGACGCAGCAGCAAACTGCGATAAACTATGCACCCTATCTTTATATGCTCCGAAATCACTCTGCTACGTTTTTAGTGAAGTAATTTGGTATTTCATGAGTAATTAGGAGATTTGTGTCAAGAATTTGGAACTAATTTTGAAAATTAATATCCTCCTTATGCGCATGCGCGGTAACGCATGTCAAACTTTTAACAAATCGAAATCATTATATCAATACTAGTTTAATAACATAAACGGACAATTAATTTAAAACGTTTAATCAACACTGTAATAGGACACGGTCCACTTTAAAACATGTCTAGTAAAACACGTTTAGCTTTAGCGAAACCTTATTATAATAATTTCGTTTCTTGGTGTTCATATAGATTTGCATATCGACCAGAGGAACAGGTTCAACGAAGTTGAAATTGCTTGGACATTATACTTATAGAACGAAGGATTTACGATAATTAAGAACTCAAGAATTACAATTTCAACTGTATAAATGAGACAGGAAAGAAGTGGGCTGGTCAAATAAAGGGCAGGTCTCCAACTAACATCATAATTTTAACATTTATGAGTGCCGAATTCTGCGACAATCTATTCTATGGTATGCGAGATGTCCCTAGTAGGACTAGGGATATCTTGAAGTCTAGAAACAACAGTTAAAACTAAGATTGTCCGCGTCCGTTTTGATTGCGCTGACGAGAAACCAACGGGGTCTTCTCATATGCATAATTAGGTCATCTTATACTCCGCTATAGAGCTGGGTAAGGGGGGTAACACTGACTGACAGAAAACACAATCTCCACTTCAAGTACATTTCCCTGTTTGTTCGTATTAACCCTTATTTATATATGCATATTTAAGTTAATCAGTGATGTAGCTAATGATGTGAACGGATTGCAATGCCATAGAGTAAAATAACCGCAAAACGGTACAGAAAAAGGTACCTAGGTCTGAGAAAAACTACCCCCCCCCCTATACACCATTGTCTAATGAAGACCAAACAAAGTCCCGGATGTCGTGTCGTTTCTCGTTTCGTTTGGTACGCAACTAAGCCCCGGATATTAAATAAGCCCTTGGTTGAATACGCGTCTGTAAATTGCACCAATATGATAATCTCATGTAAAAACCTGTAAACTCCACGCTGGCCCACAGAAAATAAACAAATCCGACGTCATTTCATCTGCGCGCCCATTGAAGTTCAGGTTCAAGTTTTGTTAAATGCGTGTAGATTAACCTCTCTACTGATTGAAATGTAAATTGACTTCATTTCCTATGCCTCCAATTTTTTCCTCAATTACAGTAGGTTGAAAATTGATGATAAATGGGAAATGGTAGGTTTGCCGCAAGACATACTCATCCATCTTAGTTCTTGTAATAATTCCAAGGTAGGTAGTCAATTGGATAATTTCTCTTTCATTAACGATCCATTTTGTGACTGTGGAGCTCGAGAGACAGCACAACATAAATTCCTGTCCTGCCCTCTGAGAGAAACAAATGCGCAAGCGGTGGTCAAACATGAACTAAACTTAGATGTAACTAAATACAAAACATTAAGAAATAAGACAAATTTCCTACTTTTTGGCGACAAGGATCTGGCAAATGAAAACAATTCCAAAATCTTTAGGCAGTTTTAAATTTCATTAAACACAATCAATCAATCGATGACAGTAATTCAAATTCAGGGCACCAACGGGGGTACAGACAGGTAGAAAAACAGATTGTATCTAAGTTCTATATTTCTTATACTAACTATGACTATGTAATTATATTGTAATTTAAATTCACTCAAAGCGGCAGTAAAAATGCCCGTTCTGGGCGATTACGTCCTGAATAACAATGTAAAATTTATGATTTTGAGAAATAAAGAGTATTTATTATTTAAAAAATCACGATACCCCCCAGTGACCTTTGTAAGTCGGTAAACACAATCCTTTAGAAAAAGATGACCACCATGGGATTATGCTTATGACATCACTCAGAATAACGTTTGATATCTTCTAGTTAAACAGAAGTAAAAACAAGCCACACGTTAAAAACATATTCCCCAACTGCAGGGCGCATCCATACTCGTTTCCCAGTTTGATTTTCAATCAATGAAAACATCATACCTTGAAAATCCAAGATGGGGAGCATCTCTGAAATCATACTCCTCTGTCCACTCGTACATGTTAGCACAAGAGGCAATAACCCATAACGTAGAATCAGGCCGTAACTTCTACGTCACAGCAATCGATATTCGTAGAGCTTTTGACGATGTGGATTAACGGGCTGTTCTAGAAGTTATATAACATTGGAATCTGTGGCAAATTATGGCGCATCCTTTTCGATTCCTACAATACATATGCAAAGTACGTATAGGGGGGTCCACCAGGGCTTCTCTACCAGCTGTACAGTGCTGACGTTATAGAAGAACTTAGTGGTATACATAGGTGCAAAGATTAATATGATATTGATGTGACATCCGGCGTATACTGACGATATGACAACCATTGCCACAGATATTAATAGTATGAATATTCCTTTATACGCGGTATACAATCATAGCCTCAAGTGGAGATATGAAATACATCCTGGAAAATGCAAAACCCTGACATTTGGAAAGAAAAGAGGAAATCATACAAATGACGTCATGATCAATGATATTCCAGTACAAACAACAAATAGCACTATTCATCTCGGCCTGCCCCTTACAAATAATTCTACGTCGGGTCCCAATACGTTGCTGATATTATTAACAAGGGATTACGTTCCAATTTTTGAAGTGACTGCTGTCCATCTCCCTTGATTAATACAAATGTAGACGAACTGTTGCAGTTGAGCCATTATATTTTCCTGTGAAGTACAAAAAAGTATATTGATGTATCTGCTAGTTGATGACCTAATCTGCTGAGTTTAATGCAAAGTGCGAAAATTCAGAATGTTCGCCAAAAGTAGAAATTTGACATCCAGTAGTTTTGGCACGTGGACATCACAAAAAGGTTTTCCAGCCAGGTATATCGACTATACCGCAAACAACATTATGCATGCTGTGTAATAAAAATAATATGCAATCCATTTCTATGTATTTTAGATGCTTCTTTTTACAGGTTTATAATTATTTGGAGAAGTACAGGTAGTTTGTTAGCTGAACATTTTGTCATCTTTCATTTCAATATATTTGGTTGTTCATCGAATCAGATATGATTTAATTGCACTAATTTGGCAAGAGATCGTGATAACATAGAAATATGTATGTAAATATCAGTTGCTTGATTTCTTTTGAACGGAAATGTAAAAAAAACATTGACTTGAAGTGAATGCACCATAGCAGAAACATATAAAAAACATATAAAAACATATTTTATATGTCTCTGATCATAGTAAATACTTTATGTTACAACATTACTGATGTAAGTTGGAAATATTTTATTTTTCTATTTACAACTATCCATTCGTATCATCGGCACAATTATATAGGTGCGGTGTAGGGTAAAGTTCATTTAATTTAACTGGTTATGAATTGAATCTGGTATTATAAATAGTTAGTCAACTCTATACATGAATTGTAGTTTGAAGAAATTAGTTCACATTTTGAAGATGCAGTAAGAAATGAGAGATGGCGTCCACCTTCCACTGGGCGGATTATATCGTGTTTATTGCATTTATTGTAATATCAATGGCCATAGGAGTATTCTACTCGTGTACCGGTGGAAAGCAAAATACAAATTCAGAATATCTGTTAGCAGACAGAAAGCTTCACTTTTTCCCAACGTCAGTGTCGTTAATGGTGTCATTCGCATCATGCATAACAATATTGGGGTTGACGGCAGAGATGTACACCGGAGGCTCTCAATTCTGGCTTTACTGTGTCGGTAACTCGTTGGCTGCTCTCATTGCTGAGAGGATATTTGTCCCGTTGATGTACCCCCTACATCTAACAAGCACATACGAAGTAAGTAGTTTTTTTATTGATTCGCATAGTGAGAGGCCATGTTCAATTGTATCAAATTCGGTTTAACACATCCTTTAAATTTATTGAATGTGAAATGATTCCTTTAAAGATCTTTTAAGCCAAACAATTAAACATTATACCTAATAAATAATTCGCATGTTTCTGTTATGTTATGTTTTCTACAGTCTCATGTAAAATTAGAATGCATCATTTTTATGGCTTTTCACATATATTCTTATCATTTTTATATTTGTTGATACGAATGACATGTATATTTTATTTGAATGCACCTATCTTCATTTAAATGGTCTACCGAAACACCTGGCTTTGTATCTTAAGCTATCTTGTATCTTAAGCTATCTTTGAGAGTTAACATCAGCTGCCCCTAGTCAGATCGTCGAGTTGGCCGAGAGGGCTTAGGCGCCAGCACGTTCAGGCTAGGCGATTGGGCGCCGTAACCACGAGGTTGCGAGTTCGAGACGCGGTGTGCTCCGTGCGTTTATTCATTTATGTAAGCTTGATAAAATGAATCTTACAGTGAAGATGATACAAGTATACCGACGGCGACAATGTGTGTTATATAGTTAAAATATATGTGGCAAGGATGTAGATTCATGTAGAAGACATTTGGCTTTCAACCAGGTCGCTTGTCGGTCAAGCCAAGTAACTTAGTCAACATTCGATATTCGTATGTCCATCAATATTAACTAAGAATGGTGCCACAATTGAAGTAACCTCTGTTTAATTATTTTCAATAAACCTATCAGCAAACGTGTAAATGATAAATTTGATGTTCTGTTACATATTGGTGAAGCAGTCTTTGGGATATGGCCTAAATTTCTGAATTTCCA
>CAIIXF020000470.1:0-10183 GCA_903813345.2 Owenia fusiformis
AGGTCTCAAGGTAGGTCAAGTGACACAAAACAACAGATCATATGACTGCTCAGCTTCAATTTTGCTCTCGCAGTCGAAACTGAAACTTCTTTCATCGATATCTAGGTAATTTTTTCAGCCTCCAGTATTGTGACAAAAGTAAGTTCAGGTCGTAGCCATTCATCGGGGCACATTTGAGGCACCAACGATTTTTTGAGTTTTTCTAAGGAATCATTCCAGATTTCCAGCTATTGCACCTTTAATTGATTAGTTATGTTTTTGGTATTATAGAATAAAGGGACTTATTTTCCAAACACTGGCTATGATACTGAACAGTATAAAATATAATTATTCATACTCATGTACATGTATGATCAAAATCTTTTAATGCATTTTTATTTTTTTCTACTGAAAATGCAATTTTAAAGTGCACAAATATAAATCACTTGAAACAAGAATATGCACATATAGTAAAACAAGTGGAAGATATTTGAAAATACTTGAAGTGGTTTACCTGTACAAGATTTGGAGTGCAAGCCTGGGCCAAAGTATTCTATAATGGCTCCTGTGCCTCCTTTAACTGTGAGGATTGCCTGTCACCTTAAGGATACCATCCTTTGGTGAGGTCCACTCACTCAACTCTCCTGTCAGCTTAACTCCAATCATCTACAGTCAAAACATAAACATGTACCGTATTCTCCCTAATGAGTCCACAGCCATTTTCAGGGAGGGGGTCAAAAATGAAACA
The DNA here is from genome assembly GCA_903813345.2 of Owenia fusiformis. Taxonomy (NCBI): domain Eukaryota; kingdom Metazoa; phylum Annelida; class Polychaeta; order Sabellida; family Oweniidae; genus Owenia; species Owenia fusiformis. The sequence continues at coordinate 728 of CAIIXF020000470.1, forward strand.
AGAACACAAATGTGTACAATATGTCCCCACCAATGGGTGATCCCGTCAAATGGTTATCCCGAAAATGAGTAGACAAGACCATTACAATTTTGGGACGGAAAATGCAAATGACCACTTTAAAATTTACCCAGAATGCCAGCTCTAGATTTTCATACTAGAAACCATCCCTGAAAATTTGAAATTGATCAGTCAAACAGTAAACCAGAAAACGCGTAAACAAGACTTTACAGACAGTTAACCAGAAAACATGTAAACAAGACTTTACAAACAAGATTTTAGGACGGAAAATCCAAAATGGCTGCCTTGACATTTATCCAGAATGCCAAAAAACTAATATCTTCTAGATTTTCATACTCAGAATCATCCCTGAAAACTTGAAATTGATCTACCAAACGGTTCACCTGGAAATGCGCAGACAAAACTTAACAGACAAGATTTTAGGACAGAAAATCCAAAATGGCTGCCTTGACATTTATCCAGAATGCCAAAATCTAATCAGATCTAGATTTTCATACTAAGAATCATCCCTGAAAATTTGAAATTGATTTACCAAATAGTTCACCTGGAAATGCGTAGACAAGACTTGACAGACAAGATTTTAGGACAGAAAATCCAAAATGGCTACCTTGACATTTACCCAGACTGCCAAAAAACTGATCAGATCTAGATTTTCATACTAAGAATCATCCCTGAAAATTTGAAATTGCTCTACCGCAGAGTTCACCTAAAAATGCGTAGACAAGACTTTACGGGCAAGATTTTAAGATGGAAAAATCCAAAATGGCTGCCTCGACATTTACCCAGAATGCCAAAAAACTAATCGGATCTAGATTTTCATACTAAGAATCATCCCTGAAAATTTGAAATTGATCTACCAAATGGTTCACCTAAAAATGCGTAGACTAGACTTTACAGGCAAAATTTTAAGACAGAAAATCCAAAATGGCTGCCTTGACATTTATCCAGAATACTAAAAAACTAATCAGATCTAGATTTTCATACTAAGAATCATCCCTGAAAATTTGAAATTGATTTACTAAACAGTTCACCTGGAAATGCGTAGACAAGACTTTACAGACAAGATTTTAGGACAGAAAATCCAAAATGGCTGCCTTGACATTTACCCAGAATGCCCAAAAACTAATCAGATCTAGATTTTCATACTAAGAATCATCCCTGAAAATTTGAAATTGATCTACCAAATGGTTCACCTAAAAATGCGTAAAAAAGACTTTAAAGACAAGATTTTAGGACGGAAAAATCCAAAATGGCCGACAGGCTTTTACAACAAAGTACACCTGACCTGTACGGATGGACAGACAGACAGATGGACAGACAGACAGATAGACAGACAACCAGACGGACGGACGCGCCTAGGCCGACAATATGGCCCCACACTATGTGGTGGGGAGATAAAAAGCAACAGTGAAGCCGTTTTTCTTGAAGTTTGCAGACAAAGATTTTAGCATTTGACTTCAAAATGGCCGACAGGAAGTAGGTATCGAGTTAGTTTTTTTCATCCACATCTGTATGCACTCATAAGTTAGCCCTGAAAATTTGAAGGTGATATCTGTAGCGGTTTTGGAGAAAACTGCCGGATGTACAGACAGACGGACGCGCCTAGCCTGACAATATGGCCCAACACTATGTGGTGGGGACATAAAAAATGAAGCAAAATGTGCACTTTTTCTATAATCAATTGCATTTTCTTGTACATGGATGAAGATATTTTATTGTAAGTTAAAGATCTGTTACATCTTTTCCCAGCAATACAAAATGTAACAAGGCATTAACATGACAAAATGTCACCACCTAAAACAATTTGGTCAATTTAAAGCAAGTTGGAAAATACCTTTTGACCTTAAGAAGAACTTCTGAGAACATGTAGATGATTTTGAAAAAAAAATTTGTCAATTTGAAGCAAGTTGAAAAAAGACCTTTTTGACCTTGAGAAGGTCATTTAAGGTGAAAGGTCAAATCTAAAGTCAGATTTGAACTTCTGAGAACTTGTAAAGTCAAATTTGAACTTCTGAAAAGATGTAGATGATTTTGAAAAAAAAATTTGGTCAATTTGAAGCAAGTTGAAAACAGACCTTTTTGACCTTTTTTGACCTTGAGAAGGTCATTAAAGGTCAAAGGTCAAATGTCAAATCTAAAGTCATATTTGAATTTCTGAGAACATGTAGATGATTTTGAAAAAAAATTTAGTCAATTTGAAGCAAGATAAAAAAATACCTTTTTGACCTTTTTTGACATTGAGAAGGTCATTGAAGGTCAAATGTCAAATCTAAAGTCAGATTTGAATTTCTGAGAACATGTAGATGATTTTGAAAAAAAAATTAGTCAATTTGAAGCAAGTTGAAAAAAGACCTTTTTGACCTTTTTTGACTTTGAGAAGGTCATTGAAGGTCAAATGTCAAATCTTAAGTCAAATCTAAAGTCAGATTTGAATTTCTGAGAACACGTAGATGATTTAAAAAAAATTTTTAGTCAATTTGAAGCAAGTTGAAAACATACCTTTTTGACCTTGAGAAGGTCATTGAAGGTCAAATGTCAAATCTTAAGTCAAATCTTAAGTCAGATTTGAATTTCTGAGAACACGTAGATGATTTTGAAAAAAAAATTTAGTCAATTTGAAGCAAGTTGAAAACAGACCTTTTTGACCTTTTTTGACCTTGAGAAGGTCAAATGTCAAATCTTAAGTCAGATTTGAAGGTCAAATGTCAAATCTAAAGTCAGATTTGAATTTCTGAGAACATGTAGATGATTTTGAAAAAAAATTTAGTCAATGTGAAGCAAGTTGAAAAAAGACCTTTTTGACCTTGAGAAGGTCATTGAAGGTCAAATGTCAAATCTAAAGTCACATTTGAACTTCTGAGAACATGTAGATGATTTAGAAAAAAATTGAAGTCAGTCTAAACAGTATTTGTTAAGTTATAGGAAGTTGTAAGAAATTGTTACAGACGCCGGACGCCAACCGCCAGACGCCAACCGCCGGACGCCAACCACCAACCGCCGTCGCAAAAAAAACGGAGACCATAACAATATGTCACCACTTTTGGTGGTGACATAACACTTTTGGTGGTGACATAAAAACAAAATATTTGCTCAATCTAAAATTGATTGAGCAGCTTCTAACAAGCTTTCGAACTTTGACACTGATAAAATAAAATATGCTGAATCAGCACTTTTGAGCCTGAACTGTCACCTGCAGGCAATAATAACAATGCAACATAGAAATTTCATCAATACTGATACAACTAATGCACAAAATATAACTAGTATGACAGTATGCTTTAATTTGACATTGATGTCTACTTACCCCCCCCCCCCCTCCATAACCAAAGGCCAGATATTTAGTTAATTTTTTTCTTTTTTCTTATCTAATAAATCCTGTATGAACTCAAAAATGTTTATATGTATTGAGGCATGAATTATGTATTTCCTTGATTTTATTTCAGTTCTAGAACCATCTTGGAAGAGAAGATATACAATAACATGTAATTAGCATAGAACTTAAAGAATGTCTATATTTGGATATCAAAGGGTTATAATCATACTTTTCTTTAGGCAGACATCATTAAAATAACTTATAAGCCTAAAATATAACATATTTAGATTGTGGCAATATAAGATTCCCCAGAATTAAGGAGGATTATTTCATTATAATTTTTTGAAATTTTACCCCTCTGAAAATTATGGGTGGGGGGTACAAAATCAATTTTCTCTTTGTACATGCGGATAAAAATGTTTTAAATGGTTCACAGATCCACTAAATAAAATTTACGATTTGTTCCATCCAAAATCATAAGGGCCATTTTTGTAATGAATTCGGTGTACTAATACCTGTTAATTCATAAATACATTCACTAAAATATAATTATCTCAGAAATAGCAATTAGAGGATAAGTTAGCTATGACTTACCTTTGGGCATTTCAGTTCCCAGGGTATATCAGCCACGACATCTACAGCATCAACGCTACTCTATATAGGCCCCTAAGACCTCCTCCATTGGAGATGTGGCCGTCTGTACCGATCATCAAAAGACCTGGGAAAGCATGATTCTCAAGGACAATCTATAATAGACAGGCAATACCTATTTATTTTGTTTACAAATATTGTGAAAGATTAAATGTTCCAATTGTTTAGCTTTCATTATGCATTCATTCCCAAAGAGACAAATGTAATCTACATTTCACAATTTAGAAAAGATTCCAGCATACACAAAGGGAGGATTAATTTCATTGAACAAAATAAACAATGAATGCACTCAAGATGTTTCATTGGTTAATATCACAAAATAAATAAATTCCTCATATGAGACAGTAAGCCCTTTGACATTCAACAAGATTTTATAAAGATGTAACTGGTGAATGATTCCACTGCAAGGCTTCCAGAAGCCAACATCATACTGTACAAGTGGTATTTAATCTGAGTGGTTAATTTGTTGAATGGTCAAATTATATCATTTTCCTAACTTTAATTTTCCCAATGGCAAGAAACTGTCAATCCTGACAGGAGAATACATTGGTAATCAGTATAAAGATAACCAGAACAACAGCAACGCCAAAGCGTAGCGAATCCCATCGAACAGCCATGGATGGCATTTTTACAAACAAAGTATATAGCAAAAATGGCAGGCATTTTTCAAAATGGCCGCCTTCTACCAAAAGTGTCATTAGACAGTGTGCCATGCTTACAGTATTCACATCGCAAATATGAACAAAATTGCTTCACTACTTTTCGAATTATTATAAAATACATTAAAATGGCGGCCATTTTTCAAAAATTTTTTTCAAAATGGCCACCTTCTACTCAAAGTGTCATAGGATAGTGTGTCATGCTTTTAGTATTCACATACCAAATATGAACAAAATCGCTCCACTACTTTTCGAGTTACAGCAAAAATCGTAAAATAACGAGTAAAGGCCGCCATTTTTCAAGATGGTTGCCATGTGCTTCTTTAATATCTACATTTCTAGCTTTATTAATGTCCTATATAATCTTTTTACATCTAAAACATATTGCTATTACAGTTTTACATATTGCACCTAAATTACTGTAAATTCGGCACTAAAATGGCCGCCATTTTGAAATGAGCAGCCATTTTGAAAATCGGCTTTCAAGCAGAACTTCTACCCCCATAGGGTATATGCGTACAAAATATGAACAAAATCAGGCTAACGGTATTTGAGTTATTGCCCGGACGGACGGACGTACGTACGGACGGACGGACGGAAGGAAATAACATGGGGTATCTGGCGCGTGCCACGCGCCTTTTACCCCATAATGGGGTATTAGGCGCGTGGACATGGGGTATCTGGCGCGTGGATGGGGTATTCTGTACTTTTTGTCCGTCCATTTTTCAGAATGGGGTATTTGGATCTCGTGAGGGGTAACAGTGGACGGAGAGCTCATTTTCGGATTTTACCGCGTTTTCGTTCCATGAGGCAATTAAGTTAGAAAATTAACGAATTTAACGTATTTTTACGAAAAATAGCGCTAGTTTTATTATATCATGCAATTCTCAACTTTTAGAGGGCTTTTATCGTTTATTTATGTAGATATTTCGAAAGCTATCTTATTTTAAATGATAATAGAGACTGCAGATCGACATTAGCAGGAGGTGGTGTACTTTTGCCAGACAATTGAATTGAGAGATAATTATTATTTTGTTGAATCTAAAATAAAAGATAAGTCTAACTTGTTCCAACAACTAAAAGCATTCATTAGGTTCATTATCACGGCGTCATAATTACTAAAATACATTAACGTCGTGTTAAAACACGATTCTGTTCTAATTCTGTTCAACTTATTCTGTGAAAATATATACTCTGAAATTGCTCAGAATGCACCAAATGATGTTTAATTTTCGAAATTTTCTGGGACCAGAAACCCCACTATTTTTGCGCTTGTTCGCTGGCTAACTCGACGCGGTTCGCTTCGCTCACAGCCATTATCAAGCACCCCTCTCTCAACATAAAAAAAGATAAGCTGTGATGCAAAAAGATTTCTCCTAGGGCATGTAGGGAGGACAAATTAATAAATACAGTAACTATAGAGGTTCAATTGTCCTTGAAGAAACAAAATTAGAAATGTTTCTCGTTTAAGAGATAAAATCATACAAGACATACTCTTAGTCATAAGGTGAAGTTTTACCAAGGGCAAATAAAAAGATACTAAAGTGTTGGTAGGTTACATATTAGTACTGGCTTCAGAAATCATATCCCCAGGGGGGGGGACTAGAAATGTTTACCCTGAAGGGTACATACAGCATTAAAACCTTGTACTAGAAAGGTTTCTCTCAATAACCACAGCATTGCTGGATACTTCCTTGGTCACATTTGCACATCAAATCACAAGGCATTAGGAGGAAGAGTTACCAGTATTAGAGGTTTAAAATGTATACAGGGAATGGCCTTTCAGAAGGAGACAAGTGAAAGTGACACTAGATATCTGCTCAGGGAGATAAATTGATAGACTAATTACTAGAATAGTAGATTGATTCCTCCTCATAGTCTATACTACTGTACTTATAAGTGACTACACCATAAGATTTTTAAAGTTCACAAACACAAAAACACAAACTGAAATAAATTAAATGATTGGGTTAAATGCATATTTTATTTGTTCAAGTTTCACATTTCATTACAAATTACAATTCAATGTACCAATTTCAAAACATTTAGTATTTTTATACAGTATAGCTAAAAGATATTCACTGAGATATTAACCAAATATTGGCAAGATTAGAAAATCTCAATCCCCAATTTACAGGGATTGAAACATTGGAACATCTTTTCCATTCATTGTAAATTTTTTGTTATTGTTATTGTTTATTGTTATTGTTAGTTGTTGTTAAATTTATTATCTTCAATACATGTACTTTAGGAAATTGAAAACAATTTATTGTCAACACCTAGTGGAAATATGAATATACAAGCTTAACATTTAATCATTCAATGCAAGGGTTTCCTTAACATGTCCTCCACCCACCTGAACAATCAGTCTGAGCAGTATTTGACATACATGGATGATAGGTTTTGGTACATTTTGTGCCAGTTTTGAAAAAACTGAGGTCAGTTAAGCTAAATAACCCAAGGAGGACATGTCTAGCTTCTCCTAAGGATAACTACATATCTTTAATTGATGGACATTGTGTTGAGACTATTTCCAGCAGTGATGTCTAAAGCAGAGAAAATTGGAAACTTTCCATGACCATTAACTGATTTTTGGTGGATTGAACTGCAATATTAAAAAAATTGAGTAAATAGAAAAATGTTCCAATCTTATTGGCCCACCCTGTAAAGTGATGAAATTATTACTGAATACAGTTTAATCTTCTCTTATACATGTATTGTTCTGATTGGATCAGATATTATTCTTTTTTAAAAAGCATATTTTTTGAAATCCACCAAATATTTTTCTTACTATAAAATATGTAAGCTTTACTCAAAATATCTAAATTGAACAAGGTGCAAACTTTATAAGAGAACAATAGATTTTTCAAGAAAGGTCTGAACAGAATTTAGCAGAATTACAGTTCCATGAAAAAAAAAGAAATCAGATGATTGCTTTCATAAAATATTGTGATATGTTCATTCCATGCTTGTGAACATTGGTGTACTGGTATAGTTCCAGCAATTTGATTTATCCTTAAAACAAAAATTGATAGGCTTATTTGATTAATAAAAAAGTATTTTTAAATTTTGCATGGGGCCTTTAGCAGTGAATAACAGTCATGGTATACCATCATACAGGGCAATACAAATATCTAAAAACACTTAATGAACCATGACTTGTATCTGAATCTCACAGAACACTACACAAAGGTTAAAGGAAGGGATTTGAATAAGACATGAGAAAGTACATGTATTTGTGAACTTGGCCAAAGTGCCCCATCTCCGATCTCCATGTAGCCCTGATGCTATCCCGAATTGCGCACCGTTCATTTACTCTGAATTGAAAGTCCCTAATGACACGTGCTCCAAAACTCCAGGCTAGTAAAAAAATGTGAAAAGCTGTACAGAAATAATTAAACATGATGCTAGATGCATAGAACACCAGCAGAAAATAAGGTTATTGAAATTCCAATAAACAAACATTGAAAGGATCAAATTAAAATAATTGATTTAAATGTCAATCAATCACATTCCAATCGCTAAGATTCCTGAGCTAGAATATTTGGAATGTATAGTACAGGTATCCCCAAATTATGGGAGTCTCATTAAAAGACTTTATATCCATTTTAAGACACTTTCATTACTTGTACTTCACATATTTGGTAAGATACAAAAAATCATTACAATTATTACATTTGTCACTAGCATTAGCCTCCTAATGTGAGGCAGTGTACGTAGCCTCTTTTTCTTCGCACTTTAAAGGTTTCTGTACCATTCAGTTTTAAATTCGCCATATATCCATTATTCAGCAGAAGCTATACTTGATTGTTTTGCAAGAATTAGCTTACTTCTATTTCTGTTGGCTTATAATACTAAACAATGTTTTTTTCACTTGGTCCTACACTTTACTAGATTTATTGGCCATATATCCAATAGAGTATATTTGATGAATCAGCACTATGCTTGATTGTTCACCTCGTTCTACAGGTAGTTGTATAATAATTAGTTTTCTTGGAGCTAGATCTGTTGATTCATATATTTGTTGGTTCATATGGTCCCATATTTCCTGGTTCAACTCTTTGCTGACTTGTATATTGTTTGTTAACATGGCTCTGTACCTTTTTAACTTTGCTGAAAATAAAAAGTTTTATATTAATGTTTGCAGATGAGATAAGTCAGATTAAACACTCTAGTAGCTGAGCCCATTTTCTTGCAAAATGTTTAGTTTGAATTTGAGTTGATAAATGTTCAGTAGACATGTTCAAGTGTATCATGACAAGGGAGAATCAAGAAGAAGTCACTTCTATTTCATTTCTATTTCTAAAGTAGCGCCACATATTAGTAATTAACCTCTTTTTTAAATACCTTTTCATTGTAAAAAAAATTTTCACCTCAATTTCAAAATAATTTTCAAAATAATTTTATTTAATTTTTCATAACAAAATTACAACATTATACAGACTTTTGACACCCCAGGGGGTGTATAACTGCCCATAATTAATTTTACATTTTAAATGAACAACAACCAGCATTCAAAGTGGTACATATATCTATACTGTACAATGGTATAATACAATATAACAATACAATATAAAAATACAATAATATGAGATAATAAAGAAATATAATAATATGTTATGCTCATTCTCTACTAAAGAGGTCATTTTTCAAAATAGGTATTAGTGAATTCAATGGTTTATTTCTAAAATCCTAATTAATGGAATTCCATATATAAGGACCATGAACCTAATATAATTTATTGAAGACATTTCCAAATTCACACTTCAACTGATATTGTTTTTTCCCCAGTGTTAATAAACAATTTGGGCATGG
>CAIIXF020000471.1:0-10000 GCA_903813345.2 Owenia fusiformis
ATCAGCTCGCTCCATCTTACACAAGCTATGTAGGGACAATCTAGCAACTTGGAACGTGATCTAATTCATCGATATTTTTACTTAGAAATAAATTTTCTCTCATAGTTTTGGCTTGAAATGACTTTTTGCAAAAAATCTTGAAATAAGTTACAATTTTACGTATTTTTCAGTTTTTTCTCATTTTCATGCAAATTATACGAGAATAAGATGCATAATGCACATAGAAATGATCGTGAGACAGTATCCCGTGATTCCCAGTTGCTAGATTGTCCCTACATAGCTTGTGTAAGATAGAGCGAGCTGATTTGTAAACTGGCTCCAAGTTGGAGCCAGTTTTGAAAAATGAGCGGTGCGTTTTTATAAATCCGAAATGCAACGCATAATCTGTTCTGATTTAGTGAACATGATCTAATTCATCGATATTTTTACTTAGACTTCAATTTTCTCTTATAGTTTTGACTTGAAATGACTTTTTGCAAAAAATCTCGAAATAAGTTACAATTTTACGTATTTTTCAGTTTTTTCTCATTTTCATGCAAATTATACGAGAATAAGATGCATAATGCACATAGAAATGATCGTGAGACAGTATTCCGTGATTCTCAGTTGCTAGATTGTCCCTACATAGCTTGTGTAAGATGGAGCGAGCTGATTTGTAAACTGGCTCCAAGTTGGAGCCAGTTTTGAAAAATGAGTGGTGCGTTTTTATAAAACGGAAATGCAATGCATAATCTGTTCTGATTTAGTGAACATGATCTAATTCATCGATATTTTTACTTAGACTTCAATTTTCTCTTATAGTTTTGACTTGAAATGACTTTTTGCAAAAAATCTTGAAATAAGTTGCAATTTTACGTATTTTTTAGTTTTTTCTCATTTTCATGCAAATTATACGAGAATAAGATGCATAATGCACATAGAAATGATCGTGAGCCAGTATTCCGTGATTCCCAGTTGCTAGATTGTCCCTACATAGCTTGTGTAAGATGGAGCGAGCTGATTTGTAAACTGGCTCCAAGTTGGAGCCAGTTTTGAAAAATGAGCGGTGCGTTTTTATAAAACGGAAATGCAATGCATAATCCGTTCTGATTTAGTGAACATGATCTGATTCATCGATATTTTTACTTACACTTCAATTTTCTCTTATAGTTTTGACTTGAAATGACTTTTTGCAAAAAAATCTTGAAATAAGTTACAATTTTACGTATTTTTCAGTTTTTTTTCTCATTTTCATGCAAATTATACGAGAATAAGATGCATAATGCAAATAGAAATGATCGTGAGACAGTATTCCGTGATTCCCAGTTGTAGATTGTCCCTACATAGCTTGTGTAAGATGGAGCGAGCTGATTTGTAAACTGGCTCCAAGTTGGAGCCAGTTTTGAAAAATGAGCGGTGCGTTTTTATAAAACGGAAATGCAATGCATAATCTGTTCTGATTTAGTGAACATGATCTAATTCATCGACATTTTTACTTAGACTTCAATTTTCTCTTATAGTTTTGACTTGAAATGACTTTTTGCAAAAAAATCTTGAAATAAGTTACAATTTTACGTATTTTTCAGTTTTTTCTCATTTTCATGCAAATTATACGAGGATAAGATGCATAATGCACATAGAAAAGATCGTGAGACAGTATCCCGTGATTCCCAGTTGCTAGATTGTCCCTACATAGCTTGTGTAAGATGGAGCGAGCTGATTTGTAAACTGGCTCCAAGTTGGAGCCAGTTTTGAAAAATGAGCGGTGCGTTTTTATAAAACGGAAATGCAATGCATTATCTGTTCTGATTTAGGGAACATGATCTAATTCATCGATATTTTTACTTAGACTTCAATTTTCTCTTATAGTTTTGACTTGAAATGACTTTTTGCAAAAAATCTTGAATTATGTTATAATTTTAAATATTTTTCAATTTTTCCTTATTTTCATGCAGATGATACGAGAATAAGATGCATAATCCACATCAAAATGATCGGGAGACAGTATCTCGTGATTCCCAGTGGCTAGATTGTCCGTTTATAACTTGTGTTTAATGGTGCGAGCTGATTTGAAAACTGGCTCCAACTTGGAGCCAGTTTTGAAAAATGAGCGGTGCGTTTTTATTAAACAGAAATACAATGCATAATATTTTTGGAATTAATGAACGTGATCAACTTCATCGATATCCATGCTTAGAATTCAATTTACCCGTATAGTTTTGCAAAAATATGACAATATAAACTATATTCAAAAGCCATCTTCTGCAGTACGTCAGTAAGTAAGAAGCCAGTTTTAAAAGCCGGCTTCTTGGCGACTCCAGAAGCCGGCTTCTGTTGTCCTTCAGAAGCCGGTTTTTAAAAGCCCGCTTCTTGTTGACTGTAGAAGCCGGCTTCTGTAGTACGTAAGAAGCCAGTTTGTAAAAGCCGGCTTCTTGGTGACTCCAGAAGCCGGCTTCTGTTGTCCTTCAGAAGCCGGCTTTTAAAAGCCGGCTTCTTGGTGACTCCAGAAGCCGGCTTCTGTAGTACGTAAGAAGCCAGTTTGTAAAAGCGGTTTTTGCCTTCGAGTACTTCTGAAAAAAAGAACTGATTCAACAAAGCAATCTTACAAAAGAAAAGCTCTAAATCTAGCTACCTCTTAATATAATATTTTTCATTTGATTGTAGCATGGCATAAGACCAAATCCATAAGTGTGCAGACTAAGCGATTAAATTATTAAGGGATTTTATAAATAAAGCCATTCATTTGTACTAGACTCTTGCACATAACTTTATATAAGAAAGATTGAGACACAATGGACGGAGATATCAAAGACCTCTTCCATCCTACAATTTATTCAGCTTGAATACCTGATAATCCAGTCCCATTCAAAAATTACAAATGGGTCCTGTGACACAAAGATGATTGTAATAAAATGAATCGGTCATTTCAGCTTATATACAAGATGAGCTAACTGATATTTTGCTGTTAAGGTTGCTGCTGAAGCACTTAACGGCACAAGTAAGAACAACAATGCAGAATGGCACATTGGAGTGTCAAACATGCAGAAGGCAAATCCGATTAGATCACCATGCAGGTCCGTAGCCAGGGGATGAGCGAACATCCCCTTGCCGACCTTGCCGAAAATCATTTCAAAATCTTGATTTTTTCACTTTTCAAGTGATTTTGGCCATTTTAGGGTATCAAAAGGGAATTACCCTGAACTTTTTCAAAAATGGACCCCCTTGGCAAATCCTGGCTACCGGTGTAAAAGGTTAGGAGGTCCTATCAATTTATGGTCTTACTCTCCATTGGTTTATATGGTGACCTCTTTCCCTTATCTAATACACAATCAGGGCCAGAAAGGGCCGTGACCATGATTTCCTTCACACCGGGGTAAAACGGTAGGTGATCCTATTAAATGTTGGTCCTACTCTCTATTGAATGAATTATATGGTGATCTTATTACAATTACTATCCTTCTTATTTAAACACAGTCAGGGCCAGGAGGGGCCGTAAGGAAAGGGGACCATAATCCCCAGGGGACCATGATTTCCTTTACACCGGCCTTCCATGTGATATGTACAGGGTGTCCCGAAAGAATGCCCCCCCCCTAGACAGATATACACCAATGTTCCCATAGTATGTGTCATTTGTCATTTTAAACCTGCACATCGCTATAAAACGCAATCTTGGGTTGTTTCGGGGTAAACTTTATCATTTTGAGCTTAATGAAAGATTATAGAATGATGAACAAATGGGGCAAATCTTGTGAATGAATACTTACGATGAATGTGTCATGTCAAAGATTGTTCATCGAATTACTTCGATTGATGACGACGATATGATTATGAAAGGTTTCTAAATTAAGAACGTTGCGGTAGAATGCTCGCTCAGTACGCATGAGGCCCGGGTTCGAATCCCGCACAATTTTTTTTTATTTTTAACTAAATGATTGTTCTTTAATATTATGCAGAAAAATCAATTTTAATTACATAAACTTTATATTAGAGCTTGAAAATGTAAAAACAATATATGTCAACATATTGCATTTTGGAGCGATGTGCATGTTTAAAGCTCATCCAAAGTTACATTGATTTGCCAAGTGTCATTGTTCAACTTGCAAATGGGAAAACGTTACAGGCATTTCAAAACTTAGTGTTTGGTCAAAATTAAAGTTAAAATCAGTATCCTGGAAAAACCGCTAACCTGAATGTCACCAAATATATGGGTGATATCGTCAAAGAGAGGATCGAAATTGAGTTGTAAAAAGAGGTCGGTAAGGGCAGATACTCCAAGGAAACTCATCTAAAATGCCTTTAAATGGTTTAATGAGGATTATTGAATGCCATACACCTATTTGCAGTGTATTTAAGGTCATATTTGGAAAGAATTGCTGCTGTCAACATGGCCAAGGGAGTCGCGGCGACTATCAATTTTGTGTAAAACTAAACTTTAATTTTGGTAAAACACTACATTTTGAAATGTGTGTAACTTTTTTTGATATATGATACATACTATGGGGATATTGGTATATGTCTGCCTAGGGGTCCATAGAAAAGATAATTAGAAAAGGATTATTTGAAATGTCCTTATGTATAGATAGACTGTGGACTACTCTGATAATTGCAACTTCCATTTTTCATGGAAGGTCACACATTCCAACATATTTCAAACAGTCTGTATGATTATGCTAGGCACTTTCCGGGTAGTTGGACTTCATGTAGGGGTGGCAGACGGCCCTCAGGCCAATTCATACTCCCACCCTAAGAAAACCTTGGGGGTACTTTAATACCACCTGATAAAAAGAATACTAATGCATGTCATATATTCATAGTTTTATAGTAGGCAGAGCATACCATGGTTAGTCAGTGCCAGAAATGTCCAATCTCTAACTTATATGGTTACCATGGAAACAGTATTTATATATCAAAATCTTCTCAATTTGACCTCCTCCAAAATATGTCCCTTAGCCCTCAAAGTGAAATATTTGCAAATTTGTTTGGATTTTGTGGCTGCAACTTTGTCAAAAGTTGTATAAATATGTATATATTCACACTAAAGCACTAAAAAGTTGATATAATGCTCCAATAAATCAATAATATCTATCAAATATAGTCACACACAACTACTTTTAGGGAAAAGTGGGCGTGGCACTTTTTGGAACTTGTGTAATTGTTGCAGCATTAAGCAAAAATACATATTACACTAACAATAATTGACGTTTAATTATCATTTACTAACATTGTGTAACATCGTAATATGTTCATTATCATTATTAGATACTTAAATTATTTTATGTAAGTGTTATCATGAACTTTCCTTTTATCCCTATACCATACAAGGTGGGCATCACCAATGGTGTCAAACTAACTTTTCTGTTTAACTTATTTTTTACCATAGACAAGGGAAAAAGCTTTACTTGAAGTCGTGACCTCATTAGGTGCTATGTATATGGATAGATGGATTGATACTAGTCGGTAGATGGCAGCACTTGTGCTAGTTGGGCTAGATACAAGTATTTACCATTGACTTGACATGTGTCACTTAGTCTATTGATTTACCATATTCGTTTTGTTGGATTAAAGTAAAACTGCATTTGCATTGAATTTGATGATGTTCAGGTTGTGTTTGAAACTTGATGATAATCAGAAGTGTTTGAAACTGGATGTTGTTCAGATTGTGTACACATGAACTTTAATAGGACCACTGAAACAATAAATCAATGTTTAAGATTCTTTAAAATTATCTCAATGAGAATTTAGCCTGTTAACCTATAGTAAAACTACACTTCAGCAAGATTTTTATATAACAAATCTCATAATTTGCAACTTTTTCATTATTTGATAATTTAACCCATTATTCTTTATTGCTGATTTAAAAATTGCAAGGAATTCAAATGACCTAGGGAAGCCAGTGATATGAATTGGCCTTATTCATTGAGTTACATTAAAATGGAAAATTGTGAAGAACAAGAGAACTGTTCCACGGCTTCACAGGAAATATGGAAGCAAAGTCAACAAGGGATGTGGGAACTAGGCTGTTAACATATAGCGATTTAGAACTCTCCAGGGAAGTGTCTCTATTTGGTATAAAATACACAGGTCTATTCATGCACACCATTTTAAATATGAATCAAAATTAGTGATATCCATGTTTCTGGTGAAAGCATTAATTGAAAGAGACAAACATCCTACCCCAATGGTATAAAATATAAGGAAGTTCGAAGCAGTAAAAAGGTATTACCATTTTAGATTTGATTGAACAAATTGAATCAGAGGCAATTTTTAAATTTCTATATATTAAAAGAGGCTCTCTTGGTTAGATGGGAGAATTAGCTCCATGTTAAAGGTGCCGCTTTGTTCAGTTTATAACAAAATTGATATTAAGCCCGAAACAGTAAGAAATGTTAAGCAAATATTTCATTCTATGGAGGGCAATACCTGTTCATCTTTCAATGATTTTTGCCCGCAGCGCGTAGGGTGATGGTAATACATGTTGCAAAAATCATTGAAAGAGCAGTTGTCAGAATCCCCAGGCGGGCAATACGCTGGACAATACGTCTTTTAAATATGGAAATAGTTCAGTGAGCTGTGAAATACGCTGGTATTTTTAGTCACATGGTTCTGAATTAGCCAATCAAATCACACGATTTATAGCAATGATGCAATAATTAGTGCTACTTCCATGAACACCCGTTTTGTAGAATAAGATTCTGATTCTCGTATTTGGTATATATATGAATTAGACAAAGGCAAATCCAGTCGAACATCTTGTTGAGCATCAAACAAAGGTACAAGCTATATATCATTTCTCAAAATGGCCACTTTACTGAAGAAATTGTCACAAGATTATATGTATCATGTTTTAATGTATTTACGTTTAAATATAGCTGTCTTAATAAGTACACATGATGAAAATACAGGCACAAACAAAATGCATACTTTCTGAAACCCTGCGTTTGGATATTGATAAATTGAATGATATTGGCTAAAAACTTCTGTCAGAATTGAAACAATATTTCCCCAAGAAAAGTCAACATTTCAAAACAACAGCAATAGCTAGAACTATCCTATTTAGATGTTTACTTGACAGTATGGAAAATTGGGGAAGCCTGACAGAGAATCATAACAGATAGAGGTAGAAAGATTTGATAAAGAAAATGGAGTTTTGGTGTGGGAGGGGGGGCGTGTAATTGTATACTTGTTTATAAAATTGATAAAATGACATATTCTAGACAAGGATAGGCATTTGCCATAATAAACTATGAGGGATAATGACTCATAAACTTACACAATGGAGATTTGGGGTAGTAATATGGAACATACGTTATATGGAAACTGTAACCTTATAAGATCTTGTCCAGTATTTCAGTCATACCTGATTATAAAGGACCATTGATGTTACAGCATCAGGGCATATTACATATAATATTTAATCATGACCAACATTTCTACTGTGCCAAAATCATTCAACGAATTTTAAAATGGAATATGAGAACAAGATTTCTTATTTTAGGTTATATTCATATGTCTAATAATATTTGATATTAAACATATTAACTTTTATTGTTTTTATACACTAAACAGATTTGTTTAGATATTATTTTAAGTTTTAACATAACAAACCACTTTCCAGGTCGAATGAATCACTAAAGGTACAGCATTTCAGAAATGTGTAAATTGTTTATATTTCATTATTTTGTGAAATACTAAAAGGAGTTTTACCCGTACCTTGTTGACCATGAGTCAATGAATGCATTATGTAATATCTGCAAAACGATGCACTATGCAATTCATACATGGAATAATTTATTTTGCCATATTGGAATCAAGTATTTTCGTTAATCCATTGGATAGATCATGCATTAGCTGATGTTGATAATAGAATCAGTTAGTCAATTGTAAGACACCATTAATCCGAGAAAATCTTAGTTATGTATTAAGGCAGGGCATAACATTTCACATATTGTTTATTCATGTTTACTACATCTATGGTTCCAATGTCATTTAAGCCTGATTTGGTGCAAATGTCAAAGCATAACATCAACTCTAAAGTAGTTTAATTCAATGAAAATTAAAAATATCAAAATCGACAATTACTGTCCGCCATCTTAGATGCGAAGGTTACGGCCGTTACCTTCACTTGGTACTGATCAGTGTCGGTCCATTACTTTTCAATTGCATAAAATGGCTCTAACCCTGACAAATGTATTAATCAATTTTAACTCATAGCTCTTGATCAATGAAACTATTTATATTCTAGCTTCAAGTCAATGAATACGACTTTGACAAGCTAAAAAGACTAAGGACCTCTAGGACTTAAAAGTTAATTTGACCATTAATGACCTATGATAGGGAAGGGTCATGATAACACTTATATAAAATATTTAAAGTATCTAATAATGATAATGAACATACTACAATGTTAGTAGATGCTAATTAAATGTCAATTGTTGTTAGTGTAATACGTATTTTTCATTTAATGCTGCAACAATTACACAAGCACCAAAAAGTGCCACGCCCACTTTTCCCTAAAAGCAGTTGTGTGTGACTACATTTGATAAATATTATTGATTTATGAGATCATTATATCAAGTTTTTAGTGCTTTAGTGTGAATACATACATATTAATTCAACTTTTGACAAAGTTGCAGCCACAAAATCCAAACAGATTTGCAAATATTTCACTTTGAGAACTTAAGGACACATTTGGGATGGGGTCAAATTGAGAAGATTGTGAGATATAAATACTGTTTCCATGGTAACCATATAAGTCAGAGATTGGAAATTTCTGGCACTGACTAACCATGGCATGCCCTACCCACTGTAAAACGATAAATATCTGATATGCATTAGTATTATTTTTATTGGGTGGTATTAAAGTACCCCCGAGGTTTTGTTGGGATAGGGGTATAAATTGGCCTGAGGGCCTTCTGCCACCCCTACATAAAGTCCAACTACCCAGAAAGTGTATATTATAATCATACAAATTGTTTGAAATATGTTGGAATGTGTGACCTTCCATGAAAAGCGAGATCCATTTCTAGAGCACTTCTACAGAATAGTCCGCAGTCTAAGAGTCAATAGAAGTATTTTGCCTGATTATGTATCAAACATCTTGCTTTATATATAGCAAGTGCAATTCAAGTGTTTTATTACCTTAAGTGGCTCCACTATAACACGAATGGTCCGTTCATTCCTATCACATAATTATTATTCAATGATCCTACCTTTCAAATGGATTATTCAATCATTCCTTCCTCCCACGATTATGGTTTAGTCATGTCTCGTATGGATTATCAAATCATTCTCACATTTAGCATGAGTAATTCAAACTGAAATATATTGATCAATTCCATGTACTAAGATACATGTATACTTAAACACATGAATAAATACATACATATATGGATACGACAACCGTAAATAATGCGAAGTATATAAAAACAAAGAATAGACAATACATTTGCGTACAGAATGGGTGATCGAAATTAAAATGTGTAACATGTGTTACAGATGCCTCTAATCACAAAATATCGCTTTTGGGAAAACATTCTACGGATGGTTAGTAAGACAAATGTCATTGCTTCAGGTTAAAATTTTGTTTCAAATGCTGCCCAGTGTGCCTTTCAAAAAATGATGATGTTGTTAAATTAATAATGTCAATCATTCAATAAGGGATTCTAAAATCTAGATTAAACACATATCTAAATCACTCAATAAATTGAACTGAAATGCAAAATCATGGTAAAAAGGCAAAAATAATTCGAGTTACTCTTTGAAGAAAAAAATGATTCAATCCTCTAAATCCCAATACTCTCCTTTACCCCAACATGGGGAACCAATGGTTTCAAGGTTAATGTAAAAAAACAATGTCGTTGACACCAATTTTTACTCCCGATTATGAAGAAGAATGATGTTAGGAAGATTTTAATACAAAAATACACAATTTTATGTAGAGTCATTTTCAGACCTATGTAGCAAACACCACCTTCAATGTACATCGTCCCCGGTCAAATAATAAACAGAGGTATCAGAGAAA